>PITA01026179.1:0-23192 GCA_004023965.1 Spilogale gracilis
ATGGACAAATTTTAAAGGTTGTGTACTAGTACACAAATAGGCATGCTTTACATAATAACTGCATTTCTACAGGACCCAGTACCTTCCCATAATGTAGGAAATAAGTCTTCATTTAAAGAACACCTATATAGTCTTTGAAAAAAATTAAAATTTCTGAGGCTGATGGAATGAGATCTTTATTTGGGACAGGGAGGGACAGAATGCTGCCTACAATTAATGAGATGGGTTTGCAGGGGTATTACTAAACATTGCAAATGTGAATGGTCTGACACTGTTTCATAATCCTTTGCTGAAGGAACTTTAACAAATTCACTTACATTTATATAAAGAGCCATTCTCTTCAGTCACAGGTTCATAAAAGGAAAAATATTCTTAACTGTAACAATCATGTGAAAACCTCAAAACCTCAAAACTACACAGAAGACCTACCTGTGCTTAGGTTCTGTTCCAAGCTGCATTTTGGCCTTGAAGTCACTTACTGGAACCTACTACCCAGTTGTAAGAGGTAAAGATGAAAAATTCTAGCCTGTTGCAACTCTATAGTTTGGTGATTGTATAATTATTATATAATAAAAAGTTTACAAAAGTAGTTTATATAATAAAAAGTTTACAAAATAGTTTACAAAAGAATACATTGCCAAACATTGATTATATTCATTATACTCTAAAGTCAGGTTCCCTAGAAACAGAGCCTAAGATGATTCTTTAGCAATTGATTTCCTGATGGCGTGATCTCAGGCAAAGACCTATAAGGAAGTGAGGTAAGAAGCAAGAGGGGGCAGAGGAAAGAGCCAAGCAAAGATATATTTTCAGGATGAATCTTGCCTCAGCCTGAGCCTACAGGGAGTTCTGGAGCATAAACTGCACCACTGAGTTTTTCCCACCTTGAAGCAAGGAACCCGAGTGTTTATATCTGCATATTGATAAGACAATGACCCAGGACCACGTTGGGAAATGGAAACACATCTTTCTAAGCTTTTGGGGGTGGAGCAAATTTCTGGAGAAGTGAATGTGAGCCATAGCAGCCAACCCAACAGCAGCCAGGGGGTAGCTGGACTAGCTTGGTAGAAGGAATCTCGATGTGGCACCACCAACACCACTTATTAAATACCATTTCTTCTTTACTCAATCTAATTTTTTATATTTAAATGGCATTACTAGGTTATAAAACATTTGCATCATTTATCTCATTGGACCTTGAAATTTTTTTTTCACATAATAGGCATTTGATAAATTCATATAAAAAGGACTGCTTATTATGCTTTACAAAAAGGGAAAGCTCTGATGCAGCTGTACATTTCCTTGTGTTTGTGTTTCATTTAAAACATACATTGTATGACATGATTATTCCATGAAAAAGTAGAAAATGAAACAGCAATTAAGTCTTCTGGAAAAAGTACCTACAGGAGTTGTTTACCCTTTAATGGAGAATAAAGACTGAACATTAAAAATGGCTTGTAAAATTTTACATGAGTAAAATTGAAGTTGAGGTACCCTTGAATTTTATTTTACTTCTATCAAATGGCCTTGTTCTGGGAATTTATATTATTATACTTAGACCTGACTGAATACTGGATAAGGAGAGTTTATTAGAACTTGAAGACAAGGGGCGCCTGGGAGGGTCAGGCGGTTAAGCATCTGCCTTTGGCTCAGGTCATGACCTCAGGGTCCTGGGTTCGAGGCCCCATCGGGCTCCCTGCTCACTGTGGAACCTGCTTCTCCCTCCTCCTTTCCTCATCCCCACTGCTCATGCTCTGTCACTCTCCCTCAAATAAATGAAAACTTAAAAAAAGAACTTTAACACAAAACAGAGCATAAATAAGGCTGATAATACTTTTGTTTAAAAGGTAAAAGTCTGTTCTCAGCAGTAGAGAGAATAGTTTTCCACTTATAAAATGTTCCCCTCAGAAAGACTATTATTTGAAACATGATTTAGGGGTTTAATTCCTTAATACTCAGATAACTTGTTAAAAATAGCACAAATAGCATTTTAAGCATACATCCTATAATGAAGCAACACTCAAGAACAAATTATTTTATTTTATTTTTTTTTTATTTTTTTTTTTTTAAAGATTTTATTTATTTATTTGACAGAGAGAAACACAGCGAGAGAGGGAACACAAGCAGGGGGAGTGAGAGAAAGAGAAGCAGGCTTCCCACTGAGCAGGGAGCCCGATGTGGGACTCGATCCCGGGTTTCCGGGATCATGACCTGAGCCGAAGGCAGTCGCTTAACCAACTGAGCCACCCAGGCGCCCCGAGAACAAATTATTTTAAAAGGAAATCCTGTAATGACTTAGGACTTGAGGAAAGCTAAGCACATGGAAAAATGGATGTAGTGAAGACAAATGGAAGTGATTCCACCATGTTGTCTTGGAGAGTGTTAAAAAATGCTACAGAGAAAAGATTCTTAATTTTTTCCATGTCATAGTACCCTTTGACAATCTGAAGAAGGTGATGAACTTTCTCAAAGGGGAAAATGCCTATGCACACAAAATTTTGGTATCAATTGAGGGTAATTATAGATCACTGAATCCATCCATGAACCACTACTGTAAGAGGAATGGAAGTTTGAAGCTCTGAAGGAGAAATGACAGTAATAGGGGAAAAGGAATTTTCTGTTCTGAATATGTAATTCTTTTTTCTTTCACTTAGAGAAAGTACATCTCAGGTTTAATGACATTAATGAAGCTTAAATGAATAAGAAATAAAGTTAAGCATATCTAACACAATATTCACAAAGATTTTTTTGTGAGGAAAAGAAGGCAATTACAGTTAGAGTTTCATTTGGAGGACCAAGGAGATATTTCATAACGGACTAGACTGAGATTAGATTCCTGAACCAATAAGAACTACCCATTAAGGTTTTTTTCATAGTATTTTTTTTGCTTCCTTTTTAAATTATCAAATCCCACTCTGTCAACTTAGGACACACTCTGACAGGAAGGCATCTGCAAACCCAACACTTCTCTACCTCTCCCACTTTTGCAAAATGCTAAGAGATACTAGCCTGATTTAGATTGATGTCGAGCGTTATATATTCCAGCTCCATTTTTAACCAATCATTTTTTGGGACTCCAAGTCCATCCCTTACCTCTCCCTACAACCTGTCTATTGTCTTGGCTTCAGAGTATCTGGCTCCTTCTACTGTGTTTTGGGTTTTTGTTGGACTCAGTTCTCCAGCAAGATCTTTAAGCAAGTGTCTGGTAACAGAAGACATCATCTTAACAGCTCCAATTCAAGATTAAAAAATTATAACCTACTCTTAGCGCACATTTTTAAAGAAAATCTAGTTGCCTCAGATTTTCATTTCCATTTGAATTGCATGTAAGAGGAGCACTTAATCATTGTGAGATTCACTTATATGCTCCGTAGTGCTCACACTCTCCACGTGCAGATCAGGAGGCAGACTAATTCTTTTTTCCTTCCCAATTATTAAAACAGGTAGTACATTTTATTAATGTTAGAACCAACTGAAATAATCTAGAAAATTAATACTCCAAATGAATGCAACTTCAGAGCTCGGGGAGTACATTATAGGCTTATCATACTTAATATGGGATGCTATATTCAGCAGTTTTGATTTTTACAGAAGACTAAGAATAATTTTTCTGTCTCTTCTGCATGATAACCTGATGACCTGGCATTTTTCCTGAAACAGAAAGGTATCACTGTAGCTTGGGATGCCATCATCTTTTTAAAAACTATTCAGTTAAAATATCAAAGGGCCATGGAAAAGGGCTTTGGTTCTTGAATTTTCTCCCATAAGCCAAGAGATACAGCATGCACACACCCCTTCCTTTCTCACACACACATATACAGATATAAATAATATGCACAAAAGTGCATTATGCCAACCATGGTACAAGGCATGAAACATATGGATGGTGAAAAAAGAAGAGGCAGTACCAGCTTTGGGTTTACTCTATAGTAGCTAAGACAAAGAGCACACACAGAGGGATTATACTTCAGGAGGAGGCAAGACCCTCCTGAAGACATAACAGGTTGGATGATGAGATGCAGTAGGTTCACAGTTTGGTGGTAGGAAGAGGAGGGAATTCCCACTTGATGCTTACTATGTTCTTCAGTAAATTGTGTGGTGAGATCAGAAGCTGAGGTGAGATCAGAAGCTCGGGGTAAGGAGAAAGGATCCAAATAAGGAGACTTAAATAGAAAGGTTAAATTAGTTATTTTGGAGACTGGAAAACTACACAGTTACGGAGCAGGGCTAACTGTCTAGTTAGGTTTGAGCTGATGAAGCTGAGGTGAAAACAACCTGCCAGCTTAAGTGGCTGTGCTGCAGGAATGGAAAAGGCAAATGGTTGATTTCAACACAGTAGGGGATTTTCAAGAGAATACAATGGAGTAAGTGAAGGGCAAGGAACCAGAGGGAGTGGTTTTCAAGGGAGAACATACAAAGGACTAATGGGATGAGGCTATTTATGAAGGAAAGTGACAAAAGGAGGACCGGTGGACAAAGAACCATCCATGGACTGAAGATAGTAATTGGTCTAGTGTGAGTATTAGAGAAAAGAACCTGAAAGGAAAGAAGGCTATGTTGAGGGAGTAGGATGTCTACAATTTAGATTTTGCGCTTAGTGCAGTTTTTGAAGACTTGGTCCATGTTGATAGGCAGTGGATAGGGGCAGGTGAAAGAACTCAGTGTGAGTTTTTGGCCACATGGGTGTTGAAATTGCCAAGAATGATAGCAACAGCAGGAGTGTAAAGAAAGAATGTAAAAGCAGGTAATAAATCCTTAGTGAACCAAAGGGAGTGAACAAGATACCTAATGGAATAGCAGCCTGAAGGCAGAGGTGGCCTTAGGGTGGGTCCTCAAAGAAACAAGGATTTTCTTTCTTAACCAAAAGAGTCAGAGGAACGTTATGATCAGTAATTGCAAATGGAGAAAAAGGGGAAATAGCAATCCTAAAACCCTGGAGGAAGGCAGGATAGCTTTGTTTTAGAGGAACACAGTGATGCACAGCCTCTGAAGACAGCCAAATTCTTGTAAACCAAAAGGGTTTAGCCATGATAAAAAGGCCATGTTTCTGGTATCTATCAGTGAAGGCACAAAGGCTTTCGCTTAGGAGATACCAAACCGAGAGAGGGAGAGAGAAATATGGCCTTTTTATCATGAAGTGGGGTATCTAACAAGTTGGTGTCTGCACCCATTCCATTTGTATTTAAGCAAAACAGCTCTTTCTTTTATATATTGAGTTTCTAGATTTTTAAAAATAATTTATTGTATCTTATTTTTTCAGTCTTCCAAGATTCATTGTTTATGACCCAGTGCTCCATGCAATACGTGCCCTCAGTACCCACCACCAGGCTCTCCCATCCTCCCACCCTCTCCCCTCCAAGACCCTCAGTTTGTTTCTCAGAGTCCACAGTCTCTCATGCTTTGTCTCCCTCTCTGATTTACCCCAATTCATACTTCCTTTCTTTCTCTTAATGTTCTCCATGTTACTCCTTATGCTCCACAAGAAAGTGAAACCATACGATGATTGACTTTCTCTGCTTGGGTTATTTCACTCAGCATAATCTCCTCCAGTCCCATCCATGTTGCTACAAAAGTTGGGCATTCATCCTTTCTGATGGAGGCATAATATTCCATTGTATATATGGACTATATCTTCGTTATCCATTCGTCTGTGGAAGGGCATCTTGGCTCTTTCTACAATTTGGCGATTGTGGCCATTGCTGCTATGAACATTGGGGAACATATGGTCCTTCTTTTCACTACATCTATATCTTTGGGGTAAATACCCAGTAGTGCAATTGCAGGGTCATAGGGTAGCTCTATTTTCAACTTTTTAAGGAATCTTCACACTGTTTTCCAAAGCAGCTGCATCAACTTGCATTCCCACCAACGGTGTAAGAGGGTTCCCCTTTCTCCACATCCTTTCCAACACTTGTTTCCTGTCCTGTTAATTTTGGCCATTTTGACTGGTATAAGGTGGTTTTATTTTTTAAAATGGCTCACTCTTTAGAGAAAAAGTTTGCGAATTTGAGACTGGAGTGATGAGTCTCTGCAGATGCTAGGCTTTATTTGGCCCTTTACCCAGGGCTCTCACACTTCATTTGTCATCACTGTCATTTCTTCATTTATAATATGTTGCAAATAATGCTTGTCCAAGATTGTTGAGAGGTCCAGTGAGACAGAGTACACGGAAAAGTACTTTGTTTGATATATATGGAATGGAATTTTGTCATAATTACTATCTAGGTGAAAGGTTTTTAATCATTAACTAATAAGTTGGTGGTCCCTTGGAGACCTGGGCCTAATGAAGGCCAGTGATGACCCACAATATCTGACCCATCCTTCAAGATCTTTGTTATTATAAAATATGGGATAGAAATAATTCTGAAATAAAATGTCTCCAAAAACCCTGCTTCTAATGAAGTATGTTTTAATGCTGTGTCTTTGGCTTTAGTCAAATATCCACACATAAAAGAGTAAAATGAGAACACTGTGCACTTTTTCTATAGCCATTATTGGAAATATTAGCTATTATGTTGCTTAATACTGCTTGTTCAAGGACTCATATTATAGTTCTTTTAGTACCAGGAAAAAGGTTTTCTCCTTATGAAAAAAGGTTATGTCTTTTTGGATCAGATTATATATCCTATTGTATCTCACATTTTGCTTTTAACTGCCTGCAAATTCAGAACACAATCGATTTTTTTTAGTTTGTTTAATTTTGTTATTTAAATTCAATTTAGTTAACATATACTGTTATTAGTTTATTAGTAGTTTCAGAGGTAGAATTTAGGGACTCATCAAACATTGCACATAACACTCGGTGCTCACTACATCAAGTCCCCTTCTTAATGCCCATTGCCCAGTTACTCCATCCTCGCCACCCCCCAGAACACAATCTAATGCTCTGTCAATACCTATATTAGCTTAGGGTCTTGATAATACAAATCAAACTTTCTTCTCCCCCCACCCCTGACCCAGTACATGCACACATATGCAAACACACAGGCAATTTTAATATCTCTTTTGATGAACACTACTATCAAAGGGTCATTTCTTTTCAGTCATCCCTCATTATTTTTGAAAACTGAATTCCTTTATATAGAAAATTATTTCAACCTATTACAGAGTTTTATACAGGCAAAGATAACGATGCTATGTGTGTGTGTGTGTGTGTGTGTGTGTGTGTGTGTAATTTATCAAGACATAATTTTCTGAGCTATTTAATTTTTGGATCAATGACTTATTTATTCAAAAATATTTACTGAATCCAAAATATGTATGTGTGTACACATATTATAAAGGTCAGTAATACTTGGATTCAGTGAGGCCTCAATGAGTTCACAGCTTGGTTTAACAAATAAATAGTGTACAACTATTCCATATGCACTCTAACAAGGGTTAGCCAACTACAGCCCAAGTGGCTTTTTTCTGTAAAGCTGTATGAGAAAACAGCTAAACTCATTTCTTTACATATTGTCTCTGATGACTTTTGCATGACAACAGATTTGTGACACAGATCTTATGGCCCACAAAGGCTAAAAGGTTTGCTACCTGACTCTTCACAAGAAAGTTTTGGGGAACCCTGCTCTCTAGGTATTTGTTGGTGTATACACTCTTATCCCTAGGAAAAGTGAAACATAACTCATCAAATAACTCAGTTACTGTCTAACTGGTTAGATAGTAACTGCTGGATCTTGGTCTTTATGTCACATGTTCAAGGTTGCATAAATGTGTTTTTCACTGAGCAGGTGATATGGTGTTGGTGGACTAGAGTGCTGTCTAGTTCCCTGGGGTTGGACTGGGAAGGGCAGCGATTAAGGGGTTAACTGCAGGGTCACTGTCGGAAGTACAAGGTGGTTTTGAGACTGCTGGTAAGAACACTATCAATAAAAGTATCTATTAATTTTGAACATTTGCCATATACTGGTTGCTGTCCCAATCATTACCCAACCTGAATTTATTCAATCCTCAGAACAGTCATATGACATATCTAGTCATAGTAGCTACATTTTGGAAATGGGGTAATGGAAGGTCAAGGAGATTCTGTACCTTGCATGTGATTGTATATACAGTTAATGGTAGATAAGATTCAAACCTGAATAACTCTGACTTCAAAACCACACCTCTCACCTACCAAGTTATACCGTGTCTCTGGTAGAAGACTTAAGCACTTTCCTATGTGTTGCTCGCTGGGACCTTGCTCAGATGCTCTGAACAGTGGCTGACAAATAACTATAACCATCATCATAACTTCCTGTCTCTATCTGTGAACACTGAGAGTTAGGATTTGCTAATATTCATCTGGGTATATAAAGCACCTGGCACAGTGTCTCTCAATAAAATGGTTTACGGGGGAATACGTGAGGAACATTTTTCTGGGGAAATATGGCAGCTCCTGTCTGAAGGAGGGTTAAGACTCACATTTTCACCTAAAGCACCACCATGATAAGGAAAGAGAGGAGAACTCGAGAAAGTTCAGAGAGAAAACATTCTACACACTGGAATATATTATAAGTCCTTCTCAAAAATTTTTAACAATGGTTAGAAAATTTCTGCCTATAAACTGAGTAGCTGGAAGCTATTCCCCATAATAATTAACATAATATTTTTTATTCTCATGTCCACAATTCTTCCGCTGATTAAATAGAATTCCAGATGATGAAAATAAATTTGTCATAATATTTTAGTCAGCTTCATATTTGGAATTATTCCCTATTCCCAAGTATATTTTAGTTCATAGTAATTTGCATAGGTAACCAAAATACAGGAGCATGATCAGTTATATCCTTATACAGTGAAAATTTTCAGTTTAAAAATCTATTTCTAAATGTCACCATTTCTAAGATTACATATTCAATATGAGTCTCAGTGTTTTTGAGGTACTGGTAAAAATAACAATTAAATAAACATATTTTTAAAGAAATTCACAAATTTGTATAGAATTATTAAGAAAGTATAAGCCAAATCTTTTTTAACCAGTTCTATAAACTGGTACATATTTGGCTCAATGAAACCTTGGTTTCTATGAAAAGAAATTCCAATCATTTTATCTACTCATTTTGGAGACAGCACACTTATTTGATACGGTTCCGAGCTGCTGCAAATTGCCTTTACCATTCATGTTTGGAAAACAACTACTAAGATATTTTCTACAGGAGCTCAATATAAACTAGTAATTAAAAGAACAAGGATGCAGCAAATAAGACATATTAAGAAATAAGCAGGGGAGCCTGGGTGGCTCAGTTGTTAAGCCTCTGCCTTGGCCTTAGGTCATGATCTCACGGTCCTGGGATCCAGCCCCACACTGGGCTCCCTGCTTGAGGGGAAGCCTGCTTCTCCCTCTCCTACTCCCCCTGCTTCTGTTCCTTCTGTCTCTGTCTCTCACTCTGTCACATAAATAAATAAAATCTTTTTAAAAGAGAAGGAGAAAAAAAGAAATATGCAGAGACTATCAGGGAAAAGATAAACATTATTACAGTCACATCTCTGGAAAATAGCTTTTTTTCAAACCAACCTTTTCCAAAAGGATAGAATGTGAATATTCAATGTTAGCTTAGTACTTACTTTTGCTCTCAAAACAAATTCTTAAATTCTATTATATACATAAGTAAGAATCTTAAATAAAATGGCCATTATTTGAAACTAATTTTATATAAAAAATAATATTCTTAATACCCACCATCAGGCTTGTATTGCATGGAGCACTGGGTGTGGTGCATTAACAATGAATCTTGGAACATTGAAAAAATAAAATAAAATAATAACAAGAAGAATCTTGCCTTTTTTAAAATAAGGGAATATCTTAAAAGGCAAATACCATATGATTTCACTCACATGTGGAACTTAAAAAACAAAACAAATGAGCAAAGGGAAAAAGAGAAGAGAGAGAGAGAGAGAGAGAGAGAGAGAGAGGCAGGCAAACCACGAAACAGACTCTTAATTCTAGAAAACAAACTGCTAGTTATCAGAAGGGAAGTCGAAGGTGGGGGGTACAGGATGGGTGAAACAGGTGGTGGGGATTAAGGAGTGCACTTGTGATGAGCACAGAATGTTGTACAGAAGTCTTGAATCACTATATTGTACACCTGAAAGTAATAGTACACTGTATGTTAACTGGAACTTAAATAAAAACACAAAAATAAATAAGGGATTCTCTCTCAGTATTCTGAATTGCAAACAATTTTACATTGTCAAATGCTACTTTTACTGTGCCCCAATAATTGACATTAAACCATTTTTATACAATAAAATATAAAAGTATCACCAAGAAAAATTGGGTATATTTGCAAACACTAAAAAGTCCACCATCTATGATTTTCATAGTTAAGGATACTGTACAGTTTGTTTTTGTTTTAACCAACACGAAAAATTAGTGCAATGTTCCCATTAGCATTTTCTTGCTGGAGTCACTGCATCTAACCTTGAGAGTAAGTTTTTAAAAAAATTACCAAGCCAATCCTGTACTCCTTTTGTGGTATAAGTTTTTACAAACAGCCTTAATAAGAAGTCACTTCAAAAGTGACCCACCTCAGAACACAATCATCTAGAGATTGCCAAGACAGGGCTAAAATGAGGACAGTGGCTTCTGATTACACATGAAAGAAGGGCTGAAGCTACACTTGCTTCATAAGGAAAAGCAAACACAAACATGAGGACTGTTTGGCTTTGTCCTTTTAGAATTAATATATTTTCGATGAATTTGAACAACCCAAAAGAGAACACTGAGTAAAAAGGAGATGTTTTCGTGGTGGTCTGGAGTACTTGAGGTGGGTAGCTTTGTGCCTGACTGTAGATCTGAATCAAATGACAGATCACTTAAGGATCACCCTCGGTGTAACCTGCAGATTCATCACTCAATGGAGTGCCATTTACCGCCTCTACTCCCTTTCTCAACTGAGCCTGCCCCCTTGCCTCACATCCTTTTCATCAAAATTTAACACTCTTCCGTAGAGTATGAAGGTAGTAGAGATTATTGTTTAACTCGACAGGTTTTGGGAGTAGACAATGTATCATATGAATACAAGTTGAGCCTCTTAATGGTGTGGCCTCGCTAAACATCACTGCTAAACATCAACTTTCTCCTCTGTAGAGCTAACAGAACAACACCTATGGCACAGGCTTGTTACAAGTGTTAAATGAAATACTGTTTGCCCAACCATGCGGAGCGGGGAGCCAATAAAGTACTCCGTGATATACATACTAAAAATATCCCAAGGGGCGCCTGGGTCGCTCAGTCATTAAGCATCTGCCTTCTGCTCAGGTCATGATCCCAGAATCCTGGGATTGAGCCCCGCATCGGGCTCCCTATTCAATGGGAAGCCTGCTTCTCCCTCTCCCACTCCCTCTGCCTATATTCCCTCTCTCACTGTCTCTCTGTCATATAAATAAAATCTTAAAAATAAGTCCCTATACTCCCTCCCTCCCAATCTGCTCCTAGCTTCTACACACCACACACACACACACACACACACACACACACAGATAGCCTTCTGTACTGCAGTATTATTGTCTATAGTGGGTTAAATAGTGAGCCCCCCAAATTCATGTCCACCTGGAAAAATAATATTCTTGAATGTGGTCTTACAGTTTTGGGCAGAGAGAGTTAATTCCAATTATGATGAAGTCATAGCGGATTAGGGTCAGCCCTATATTCAATATGACCGGGGTCGTTATAAGAAGAAGGAATTTTGGACACAGAAACAGAGGAGAATGTCTGCTCTATGAGGACAGATGAAGAGATCTGGAACATCAACAACTGTCAGTAACCATCAGAAGCTAGGAGACAGGCATGGAACAGATGCTTTCCTAGAGACTTTAGACAGAGAATGGCCATGCCAAAAATTTGATGTTAAGACTTCTAGCCTCCTAAAATTAGCAAGTCAGGAAACAGCAGATGTTGGCAAGGATGCAGAGAAAGGGGAACCCTCCTACACTGTTGGTGGGAATGCAAGCTGGTGCAGCCACTCTGGAAAACAGTATGGAGATTCCTCAAAAAGTTGAAAATACAGCTACCCTATGGACCCAGCAAATGCACTACTGAGTATTTACCCCAAAGATACAAATGTAGTGATCTCTAGGGGCACATGCCCCCGAATGTTTATAGCACCAATGTCCACAATAGCCAAAGTATGGAAAGAGCAGAGCTGTCTAATGACAGATGAATAAAGAAGATGTGGTATATATATATGTGTGTGTGTATCTATTTATCTATCTATATCTATCTATCTATCATCTATCTAGATGCACACACACAATGGAATACTACTCAGCCATCAAAAGAATGAAATCTTGGCATTTCCAATGACATGGATGGAACTAGAGTGTATTATGCTAAGTGAAATAAGTCAATCAGAGAAAGACAATTATCATATGATCTCAGTCATAAGTATAATTTAAGAAACAAAACAGATGAACATGGGGAAAAAGAGGGAAAAATAAAAAGAAGATGATACCAGAGAGGGAGATAAACCATGAGACTCTTAATCACAGGAAACACACTGAGGGTAGCTAAGGGGAGCGGAGAAAGGTGGGGGAAGGGATAACTGGGTGATGGGCATTAAGGAGGGCATGTGATGTAATGAGCACTGGGTATTATATAAGACTGATCAATCACTGAACTCCACCTCTGAAACTAATGTTAAATGATACGTGAATTGAAATTCAATTCATAACATAAAGTGATAATACTATACCACACTCTGGTACACAGCAAGACTATTTTCCAAGGTGGCTGTACCATGTTATAATCCTACTAGTGATGTGTGATGGTTCCAGTTTCTCTACATCCTCACCAGCACTTGTCACCATCTATCTTTGTTTGACTATAGCCATTCTAATGGATATGAAGTGGTATCCACTGTGGTTCTGATTTACATTTTCCTTGTAACTAGTCATGTTGAGAATTCTTTCATGTACTTACTCACCATTTGTATATCTTTGAAGAAAAACCTTTCCAAATCTTTTGCCCATTTTAAAGTGTATTGTCTTTTTATTATTGCGTCGTAAGTATTCTTTTTATATTCTAGATAATAGTCTCTTATCAGATATACTATTTGCAAATATTTTCTCCCATTCTACAGGTTATCTTTTCACTTGCTTCATGACATTTGTAACAAAGAGAGAAAATGAACATCCTCAAAAACCTATTTTTTTATTACTTTTTGTGTCATACCTGAGAAACAACTGCTTAAACCAAAAAAAAAAAAGTTTTATTCTTAGAGTTTTATAGTATTATCTCTTACATTTAGTCCTAAGATCCATCTTGAGTTAATTTGGGGGTCTGATGTAAGGTAAGGATACAAATTCATTCTTTCCCACGTGGATATCTAGTGGTACCAAGCACCAACTGTTGAAAAGACTAGTTTTTCCCATTTTATTTTCTTGGTATTCTGGTCATATACAATTGACCGACTATAAAATTAAGAATTCATTCACATTCTCTCAATTTTATTCTACTAATTTATATGTCTACCTTTATGCCAGTAATATACTGCCTTGACTGCTATAGCTTTGCAATAAGTTTTGAAACCATGAAGTATGAATCCTCTCTGTTCTTTGTCAAGACTGGTTGGACTATTTAATTTAGGTCCTTTGCATTCACACACAAATATTAGAATCAGCTTGTCAATTCCTGCAAAAAGGCTACATGAAATTTTGATACAATTGCATTACATATGTAGGTCAATTTGGGAAGTACTGCTGTCTAACAATATTAAATCTTCGGATGCACAAACATTGGCTCTTTATTCATTTCAACTGTCTTAAATTTATTCTAACAATATTTTGTAGGTTTCAGTGTAGCAATCTCACATTTCTTTGTTAAACTTTATACTTAGACTTTATCTTTTAATGCTATTATAAATGGAATTGTTTTAATTTCATTTTCAAGTGTGTAGAAATAGAATTGATTTTTACATACTAATCTTTTATCATGCAGTCTTGCTGAACTTTGTTTATGACCTCTACTATTTTTTTAGTGGATTTCTTAGAGTGTTCTCTGAAGAAGATCATGGCATCTGCAAATAGAGACAGCTTTATTTTCATATTTCTGATCTGATACCTGTTCTTTGTTCCCCCTGCCCAATGCCCTGACAAAACCCTGCAGTACCATGTTGAATAGCAGTGACAATAAACATCCTTATCTTATCACTATCTTAGAAGGCAAGATATCAGCCTTTTACCATTGAGTATTATGTTAGCTGTGTGGTTTTTATAAATGCTATCATGTTGAAAGAGTTCCTTTCTATTATTAGTTCACTGAGTGTTTTTTTTAAGACTTATTTATTTATCTGAGGGAGAAAGAGGGGGCGAGTAGCAGAGGAAGAGAGAAACCTAAGCGGATTCTGAGCTGAGCATGGAGCTCCAGGACGTGGGGTTTGATCTCATGACCCTGAGATCATGACCTGAGCCAAAACTGAGAGTCAATCAATGACTGTGGCACCTAGGAGCCCCATTTGTTGAGTGTTTTAATTGTGAAAAGACACTAAATTTTGTTAATGCTTTGTATCTTTTAAGGCAGTTATATGTTTTTATCCTTTATTCCATTAATATGGTATATGATATTAATTTTTAGATGTTAAACCAGCCTTGCATACCTGGGATAAATCTCACTTAGTCATGATATATCATTCTTTTTATATGTTACTTGATTCAGTTTGCTAATATTTTGCTGGGGATTTTTTTCTTGCCTTTAATTCATAAGACTTATTAGTCTTTAGTTTTCTTTCTTTGTGATGTTTTTTCTGGTTGTGTATCAGGGTAACACTGTCTTCATAGAATGTTTACTCATCTCCTCTTTTTGGAAAACTGTGAAGAAATGGTATTAATTCTTTTTTGAATGTTTGTAAGAATTACTTATTTATACGATCAGGAGAATTCAGGGTCCAATTATATTATTTATGGAGATTTATTTAGAATATCAAAACATTTTGGCTAGGATACACTTAATATTATAAATGATTCATAATTTTATATATGTATTTTATATATGTTATCTCATATATTATACATAAGCATGTATAAAATTTTATAAATATATAAAGGCAAGAGCAAATTTTGTCTTTTATGTATCTTCTTCCAATAAGAGAATAATAACATTTTATAGGAAATTTTGGTCCATTTAACAGCAAGCTGCTCTGTGTTTAACACAACCCCACCCTTTAAAATCAGGGATAAGATGATGACCCCCAACATGGCCAGAAGAGCACTAAACCCTAGCCACAAATATTCTTTTACTGAACATCATGCAGCCTACACTAGACCAATAAGAGCTCTCTTCTACTTTGGCTAGGATGATTTGGAAAAAAGGAGAAGTTGGTGGCTAAAAGACTTAAACCAGTATCTTTGGTACTAAATTTGCATGGGAGAAGCAAGTCTGAAAATGTAGCAGACATAAAGGAAGAATATAGAGCTAATGACTAAAAATAGTCAAAGATCCGATGATGCTGATCAAACCTTGGATTGAGCCATACCTGAAGCTAGTTCATTCCAGTAAGTTCTAAATTATGCTAGCTAATTAATTCCCTATTTAAGTATTTTGAAATTGAGTTTCGGTCATCCATAGCAAAATAACTGTCATAAATCTATGAATATAGAATTTTAAAGCCAGATCACCACTGTTGCTGCTTATTTATTTATAATCAAGCATAAATGACCATTAAATTGCATAAAGATTAAATTGTGCTTAAAGTATTTGAAAAAAATATCTTATGTAAATTCGAAGATGAAGATTAAAGAATAGTGCTATAGAATATAAACAGACTAGTAGTAAAAATAAAAAATGCAATATAGTTCTATTTAGTTTCACAGTTAGGCCCATAAACTCAAATTTAACATTATACAAATGAAATACAAAATATTAAAATAAGAATTAAAATTATCTCAACTGTGTAAGACAGCAAAAAATAATTAACCATCTTTAAATATTATAAGACTATTAATCATTTTAATAAATGGCTAAGAAGAAACATGAACCAATCAGGACACACTGCTCTGATAAATCACAGCATAAAGTTTTGGGAACCACGGGGCGCCTGGGTGGCTCAGTGGGTTAAAGCCTCTGCTTTCGGCTCAGGTCATGATCTCAGGGTCCTGGGATCAAGGCCCACGTAGGGCTCTCTGCTCATCAGGGAGCCTGCTTCCTCCTCTCTCTGCCTGCCTCTCTGCCTACTTGTGATCTCTCTCTGTCAAATAAATAAAAATAAGAATAAAAAGTTTTGGGAAACTAGCAGCTAGAAAGTGAAAAATTTAAACCTCAGCAAAGAGAACCCAGAACAGAAAGGAACAGAAAGGAAACCCCAAACAGAAAGGAAAACCCAAATTTTGCATATATAATCTCTGTACAAATTTCTGGTTAATTCGGGAATTACATGTACTACTCATGTGCAAGGCAATCTACAAGCAGCATAGCTAAGGCCAAAGGAGGGACAAAGACTGCATCTTCTGCCTACCACAGGGAAGACAGTTTGAAATTTGAGTTTAACCAAGCTCACTGCCTTCTAAAAGCAAAAAATTCAACACTATGTAGGAGAATGACAATCTATAGTCTATGAAATAGATCAATAAAATGTCCATGCTTCAATTAAAAATTATAAGATATATACGAATGCAGCAACTCCTATAACTGTATTCAATTAAGTAAATGAAAATACACTTCTAATAAATAGGCAACAGGGAGATTTCAATAGAAAAATAAAAACTACCGAAAAATAGAGCTAAATGGAAATTCTAAAACTGAAAAATAAGTAATACCAGGGCTAAAAAATTCACTTAATAGAAGATTGGAGATGATAGAAAAAAAGAAAGTAAATTCAGAGATAGATAAATAGGTATTTTCTACTACCATCAGTTAACTGTTAGATAATATAGCAAATCTAATTCATGTGGATATGAAAACTTACAGGGACAGAAAAAAATGGTACAAGAAAAATAGCTGAAGAGACTTCAAGAAATATCCTGTTTTTCTTTCTAAAAATTGTTTTAGCTATTATTATAGTTCCTTTACCTTTCTATATAACATTTAGAATTATCTTGTCTATAGCTATAAAAAACTTTGCTGGGATTTTGATAGGAATCACATTAAAACTACACATAACTTTGGAGAAAATTTACTATGTTGAATTTTCCACTCTATCAAGATGGTAGATTTGTTCATCTGTGTAGCTCTCCTTTGAAATTATAGTCTTCTTCAAACAAGTCCCGTAAGTTGACTATTATATTTATATATAAATATTCATTTTTTTGTTAAGTAAGCTCCAGGTCCAAAGTGTGGCTTGAACTCACAACCCTGAAATTAAGAGTCGTATGCTCTACTGACTGAGCCAGCCAGGCACTCCCCAAAACATTCATTTTTGTGTGAGTATAAACAGTATTATTCTGAATTTCAGTTTCTACATGTTCATTGCTCTTTTCTAGAAATACAACTGATTTTTGTGTTTTGATCTTCTATCTTGCGACCTTGTTAAAGTGACTTATCCCAGCAGATTGTGTTGTTTTCCTGTCGATTCCCTACAATTTTCTGTGTGGATAATCATGTCATCTGTAAATAGGCACAGTTTCACTTTATTTCCCAAGTGAATGCCTTTAAATTTCCTTCTCTCACCTCGTTTTGTGCTCTGGGATTTCCCAACACAGGCTGAATAAAATGGTGAGAAAGGACATTTGTTTCTCGTTCCCTATGTTAGGGGGGAAACATCCAGTCATTCACCATTAAGTACCATATTGGCTTTAGGTTTTAGGGAGGTTTCTTCAGAAGAAATTGCTTTCTATTCCTAGCTGGCTGAGATTTTTATATCATGAATAGGTACTGCATTGTGTCAAATTATTGTTCTTTATCATTTGTTATAATCATGTGCTTTTTCCCCTTTATTTTGTTAATATGAGGGCCGTAAAAATTTTTCAATATTGGACCACCCAGCATTCCTAGAATAAACCACACTTGGTCACTGTATATTAAATATACTGCTACATTTAATTTCATTTTTCTTTTAAAGATTTTATTTACTTATTTGACAGAGAGATCACAAGTAGGCAGAGAGGCAGGCAGAGAGAGAGGAGGAAGCAGACTCCCTGCCGAGCAGAGAGCCCCATGTGGGCCTTGATTCCAGGACACTGAGACCATGACCTGAGCTGAAAGCAGAGGCTTTAACCCACTGAGCCACCCAGGTGCCCAGCTACATTTAATTTCCTGATACTATGTTGAAGATATTTGGATCTATGGTCATGAGGGATGCTGGTCTTTGCTTTTTATTTTTGCTTTTGATTCTGTCTTGTTTGGGTATTAGGATAATACTGGCCTTATAAAGTGAAAAGGAGATATTTCTTCCTCTTTTATTTTCTGGGATGGGTCACATTAAATTGGTATAAATTCCTTTTTAAACATGAGGTAGAATTCCCCAATAAAAGTATCTGGGCCTGAAGATTTCTTTTTCAGGAGTTTTTAAACTATGAATTAATTTTCTTTAATAATTATTGGGCTGTTCAAATTATTTCATCTTGAGTGAGTTATGATTGGTGTCTATTTTAAGGCTCAGAAACTTTACTACCCTTTCATTTTTTTATAGCTTTGATCAATTCATGTTTCTACATCTTCTCCTGTCCATTTAGGTAATTTAAGCTTTCCTAGAAACTGTACTTATCCAATCCCATCTGCTCTCCATTTTTCAGCTTTCTCCTGAACATTTTCTTGTTCTCTGATAATTACTTAAATTACAGGGGTGTGTGTGTTTGTATATATATATATATATATATATATATATATATATATATATATATATATATATATATAAATATGCATATGTACATATATATTCAGTGGCATATATTTTCTATGTTTTTTAGTGTTGGGCACTGTTTAATAAGCAGAACGGTAGCTTAATTAGCTTACTCTGCTATTTGATCAAAAACCCTCTATACTTGTTCTTTTTGGTTTCTCAGTATCACCTCTTTCTCCTGGTAAAATAAAAATTCTAAGGCTATTCCTGAGTATTGCCTCTTTTCTGAAAACCTTCCTGCTTTTCCCAGTAGTTGGATGCTCTCTTATAATTTTCTCACCATCATCATCACTATCATTATTATTCTATTGGAATGTAATGCAATCATGCTTTTCCCACACTGATGTCCTTGTTAGGCTTTGAACCCCTAGGTTCTAGGGATCATACAATTTCCAGTTTTTAATTCCTAAGGAAAGCTATTTTAAGACATCAAGAAGTTAATATATTTATTATGCTATGCATAAATACTATGCTTCTCTAGTCTACCTTCTCTTTGTAACTGTATAAGTGGAGGCATTTTAATATTATTTCATAGACTTTACTTATTTTTTAAAATATTTATTTATTTTAGAGAGGAAGCAAGCATGAATGCGGAAAGGGCAGAGGCAGAGAAATCCTCAAGCAGCCTCCCAGATGAGTGTGGAGCCAAACTTGGGGCTCGATCTCAGGACCCCGAGATCAAGACCTGAGTGGAAAATAAGAGCCAAACTCTCAACTGGCTGATCCACCCATACACCCCTTATTTCATAGACTTTCAACTTAGCTAATTTATTAAATTGTTAGTTTCTTAATTTTATATGAATGACTGTTAATAGGAAAATAATTTCCCTTAAAACAAATGTCTCCTTGAAATGTGGATTATTTACTTGTTCACAGTTTAAGTGTTTTATAAACAGGATAAAGGCTTTAGTAAACTACCAAGAATATTTATGCAATAAGAGCATTATGACTAGAATTCAACATATGCATTTGTTTTCTCCATGAACCATATGCTCTCAGTTTTGATGAGAATTGGCTCAGTCATAGGGTGGTTGGCATTTGCTTAGTCAGTTCAGAGTTCTCTGAAATCCTAGCACTAAGATACTTTTCACATAAAAACCAGCCTCTGTGGTAATTCTCTTACTTCTATACTCCAGTATCCCTCATGTTTAGCTCTACACCTGGAGCATTTCATCTCATCATATTTGATGACCAAGTATGAAAATAAAGCAAATTAAATGTAAATCTTACTAACTTGGATTAACTGATGGGAAAAAATATCTGAAGTTCTGAAAAGACCAGAACATACGATTTGACAATAAATAACAGTCAAATACTCATATGGTACTGATTTTAATGAGATTAACAAAATGAGGCTAGAGGTCTTAGGCTCTTGCATTAATATGTGTATAAAAAAACATATGAATGGTACTAGTGAGATGCTTGAAATAAATTGATGTTTTGAGCAGGTTAAAATATGCTCCATGTAATCTTTTTATAGAATTTATTGATAATACATTTTTATCACTAGAGAAAATCTAAACAATCTAGGCAATCTCTCATTTAAATTGTTACAAAGTATGACTTTGAGGTGTTAAAAAGATAAACATGAAGTGTATTATAGCATGTTTATATCTATTAAAAATTATAATACAGTATCTGCCCCTTCACCTGTTTTAAACATGTATAAATGCAGTAAACTGACATAATGAAGCTAATATCCTATGAATGCTTAGAATAACAGGTAGAATCAATCCTTTCAATAAACTTTAAATTAACAAGGCCTTACTAAAATAAAAACCTGTCTCACCTAAGAACCTGATAGAATAGCTTTTCAGAGCACTTTCACAGAGCACACTAAACTCCTGTTAAAATCTTTAATTCTATTAATATTTACAGCTGCTGAAGTATAAAGCATCTCAATGAATAAAACAGCATTATTTAGTTCCCCAAACAGTCACCTTCAACAAGAAAACAAATCAGCCCAATTTAATATAAACTAGTAGTTTTCTGTTTTGTAAACGTAATATGGAAACCTTTTATTGGGTTTGTTCTAATTGACATTTATGTTTATAATTCCCCCAGAGAAGTTATTTTGTTATGATATTATGATATGCTGCGGGGTTTAGAGGTATGGTGGAATTAGCAAATGCTTCAGAGACTAACTGGGTTTGAACGCTCATGGCTCAGTGATTTATTCAGTGGGTGCCCACAGCCACAATTGCTGACTTTCCGGAAAGTTGATTTATTCACCTGTGAAATGGGGTTGCAAAAATATCTGATATTACGTCTGTGAGCATTCTGTGAGATAATATTGGGTTTGTGGTGAATATGTTTCTCACATAATAACTGTCTAACCTTGGTAAGGGTAGAGCAGGGGTTGAGGAGTGCAAATTAACATGGAATCAGGTATTGGCTTATCTATAAGACTTCGCCCCCCTCAAAGAATTTCCCTCAAAGGCGGATAAAATAGAAGAAAACTGTTCAGATAACACATTTTTTTATATCGAAGATGCCAGCAATTATAAAATATGCTTCAATTTGAGAGAAGTCAAAATGTGATAAAATGTGGGTCTTGGAATTGATGACTTTTTGGTAATCATTAGTATCTACTGAGCACTTACAATATACTAGGTACTATTCCAAATGTTGAACACATAATAACCTATTTACTCTTCATTTAAATAATCAATTAACTACTATTGCAATCTGTATCTTGCAGAGATTGATTAACTTCTCTAAGGGCACTTAGCTAATAAAGGTAGCTGAACCCACTAGGGCGGAGCCGTGGGCACTGAATGCACCTGCACCAAGCCACCACCCGTCCCGGGAAAAGCAAAACTGGCCGTGAGACTCTTTCACATATGAGTCAAGGGTGGGAGAATGGAAAATTGAAGATAGGAGAAATGGGGGATAAGAAATGGTATCACTTCTGGCTTGTACAGCATGCTCAAGTATCTACTTGTGGACTTATTTATTGATAATACCTAGTGTTAGAGAGTGCTGAAGTAAGTGTAACCTTATGAATTTAGGAGACTTGAAAGAGAACAAAGGATTACAATTACTCAACTGGAAAAAATACTTCAGTGAAGGGCAAATGCACACCCCCTTGACACTGATCAATGATTACCATCTCTATAGTTTTGTGTTTTCCAGAATTTCATATAAATGGAATCCATTTCACATGGGCTTCTTCCACTTTTCAGTATACAAATAAGAATCATCAATATCTTTGGTTTGATGTTCATTCCTTTTTATTCTTGAGTATTTTTCAATCATATGGAGGAAACATGGTCTGTTTATCCATTCATTTTTTAAGAATATTTTGGTTTCTTTCAGGTTTTGGCAATGAGTAAAGCTGATATAAGTATTTATGTGCAGGTTTTCATGTGGATATATGTTTTCCAATAAGATGGGTAAATACTAGAAGTATAATTGCTATACTGTATAATAAGACTATGTTTAGATTTACATGAGTTTCTTTTTCTTAGCTTGGAAACTTAGGCTTAATCACTGATCCTATAAAATACAAAAAAGTGAAATCTATAAAATCTATAAAATGAAATAAACTGGTATTAACTCAAAAAGCTTTTGTGAAAGTAAATGGGAACTAGGGTAATCCAGGGAGAGAAATAAAACAACACAGTCTTTGGACACAGAAATAAACTGAGGGACTTGGAGGGAGGTAGAGGGATGGGAGAGCCTGGTGGTGGGTACTGGGGACACCTAAAGCGTGGAGCACTGGGTGTGGGGAATGGGGAATGATTCTTGGAACACTGGAAAAAAAATTTAAGTAACAATAAAAAAAAAGCTTTTGTGAGACGTAAGTGAACATTTAACACTGTTCTTAACTCAGTAGGGACTAATACATACTAGGGTAAGTATATTTATTATTTTTCATTTTATTAGAAAGATAAATATAAATTGATCCTTGTTACTCACTTCAGAAACCCCAAACTTGAGGTGCCTGGGTGGCTCAGTTGGTTGAGCATCTGCCTTCGGCTCCGGTCATGATCCTGGAGACCCGGGATCGAGTCCCACATTGGGCTCACTGCTCAGTGGGGAGCCTGCTTCTTGCTCTGACCCTTCCCCCTCTCATGCTTTCTCTCTCTCACTCTCTCTACTCAAATAAATAAAATCGTAAAAAAAAAAAAGAAAGAAAAGGAAATCCCAAACTTGTCCTGACACCACTCTCCCCCAAGTCCATCAGTCGAGAAGTCATGGTAAGTCATTATATAAAATCTCTCTTAAATTTACTCATTATTATTCCTCCATTTCCTCAGTCAGTGGCTTGGGTGTAATTCATTTTTCACTTGGATTACTACAGATTCTATTACTTATCCCTCTGCCTTCTTTTCCATTATCTCCTCATGTTTTGTCCCTGATATCTGTCCCCAAAAGCTGACCATATGTGCCTAGTACAGTACCTGACATATTGAATGCATACAATCAATAGTGGCT
>PITA01026180.1:6633-23179 GCA_004023965.1 Spilogale gracilis
AGATGTAGTGAAAAGAAGGGCCATATGTACCCCAATGTTCATCGCAGCAATGGCCACAATCGCCAAACTGTGGAAAGAGCCAAGGTGCCCATCAACAGATGAATGGATAAAGAAGATGTGGTACATATATACAATGGAATACTATGCCTCCATCAGAAAGGATGAATATCCAACTTTTGTAGCAACATGGACTGGATTGAAAGAGATGATGCTGAGTGAAATAAGCCAAGTAGAGAAAGTCAAATATCACATGGTTTCACTTACTTGTGGTGCATAAGGGGTAATATAGAAGACAGTAGGAGAAGGAAAGTAAATGGGAGGCAGGGTAATTCAGGGAGAGAAATGAAATATGAGAGACTTTGGACACAGAAACAAACTGAGGGACTTAGAGGGAGGGGGGGTGAGGGGATGGAAGAGCCTAGTGGTGGGTACTGAGGGCACCTATTGCATGGAGCACTGGGTGTGGGGAATGGGCAATGAATCTTGGAACACTGAAAAAATAAAATAAATTTAAAGTTAAAAAAAAAAAAAAACTGACCCAGCAATCACACTACTGGGTATTTACCCTAAAGATACAAATGCAGTGATCCGGAGGGGATGTGCATTCAAATGTTTATAGCAGCTATGTTCACAATAGCCAAACTATTAAAGAGCCTAGATGTCCATCAACAGATAAATGGATAAAGAAGATGTGGTGTATATATATATATATATATATATATATACATATATATGGAATACTATGCAGCCATCAAAAAATGAAATGTTGCCATTTGCAATGACATGGATGGAGCTAGAGGGTATTCTGCTAAGTGAAATAAGTCAATCAAAGAAAGACAATTATCATATGATCTCTCTGATATGAGGGATTTGAAAGGCAGGGCAGGGGGTCGTGGGGAGAAGAGAGGGAAAAAATGAAACAAGATGGGACCTGGACAAAACCATAAGAGACAAACCATAAGAGACTCTTAATCTCAGGAAATAAACCAAGAGTTCCTGGGGAGAGGGGGTGGGATAGGGTGGCTGGGTGATGGACACTGGAGATGGTATGTGCTATGGTGAGTGCTGTGAACTGTGTAAGACTGATGATTCATAGACCTGTATCCCTGAAACAAATAATACATTATATGTTAATAAAAAAAAAAAAAAAGAAGAGGTCATGGGGTTGGAGCTCCCATGATGGTATTAATACCCTTATAAAAAGAGGAGGAGAGGGGCGCCTGGCTGGCTCAGTTGGTAGAGTATGTGACTCTTGATCTCAGGGCATGAGTTCAAGCCTCAAGTTAGGCATGGAGCCTACTTTAAGAAAAAAAAAAAAAAAAGAGGAGGAGACAAAGGATCTATCCATCTCCCTTCATGTCTAAGGAAGGGCATGTGAGAACATAACCAGGAAGAGGGCGCTCACCAAGAACTCAACCACAATGGCACCTTGGCCTCAGATTCCTAGCCTCCACAACTATGAAAAAAGATGTTTGTGGTTTAAGTCACCCAGTCTGGGTATTTTGTTACAGCAGCCCAAACTGACCACCACAATCAGATTAATTTATACACACCTAAATTCACTCTATTCCAGATTAATCATCTTTAGATTAGGAACAAATTTAAGGAATAAATAAAACTAAAAGTGAATGGATTTAATGGACTTGCTATAATTGAGACTGAGTGAGATTCCTGGTGCAATGTATAACCTGTTAGAAGCAGTGGATAAACACTACAATGAAGAAAACCAAGAGTAGCATCAAATTCTCTGGACCTGAACCCTGATGCTGTCATTTAGAAGCTGTAAGACTGAACACAATACTTGGCCTTTTCCTGCCTCAGCTTCCTTATCTGTAAAATGGACATTGAAACAAATAATACATTCTATGTTAATATTTTAAAAAAGAAAAAGTACATAAAAATAAATAAAAAACAGAGATAATCAGAGCACCTACCTCATGGGGTTGCTGAGAGGAGTTAATAAGTTAATGGGTGGAGTACCTAAAACCAAACCTGAAGCACTGTAACTAATGCATGTTAACTACCACAATTTCTACAGAACTGATAGGTGTGGACAGCCATTCATCCCTTTACTTTTTTTTAGTAAATACAACTTTCCTACTTGGCAGGTTTTGAAAATGCAAATTCCCAAATCTTAAGAAGTATTTATAGCTCCATGCCATATTTGTCAGTCTCTCTGTCTGCTAGTTTTTCTCTCTGCCCTACCTTAGCCCCCCACTCCTGCCCTCTCTAGAGGAGAGGGGGTTAGACTGGGGAGAAGTTTAGCTGAGGCAGAACATGAAATGAGGAAAAAGTGAGTTTGTGTATTATCACTTAAAAGTGTGCAATGTTTCCTTTTCTTCCCCTCATGATGAATTATTTGTATGCTATAAACTTTAGAGAAAAATAGATAAATTCTCAAAAAGCAATCCTAAAGAAAACCCCAATTAATCAAAATGATATTTTAATGGCACCATGCAGAAGGATAGAGTAGCACTGCTTTATCTCAATAAACAAAGTTATTATTTTCTCAAAACAGAATAAGAAAATAGCTTTTAAAGTTCCAATAGTCCAATTTATAATTCTTAGTTTAATAAACCATTAAAGTGCATCAACATCCTGTATAGCTAAACCCCAGGTAAAGTCTTATTATAATAAGCCGTTAAAAAATTTAAAAAAGGAAGAAAGAAGAAAAAGAAAAGAAAATCTTCAAGTGGCTGAAGTATAGTGAGTTGAATACTGTCTCCCAAAATTCACATCCATCTGGAACCTCGAAGTATGACTTTATTTGAAAATAGGGTCTTTGCAGATGTAATTAGTTAAAGTGAAATCATACTGAATTAGAGTAGGCTTCAAATCCAATAAATGGGGCCCCTAGAAGAGGAGGGGACACATACAGAGCGTTAGAAGCCACGGGAGGACAGAGACACAGACTGGAGTCATGCTCCCAGAAGCCAAGGAGGGCCAGGAGCCGCCAGCAGCCAGGAAAAGGCAAGAAAGATTCTCTAGAACCTTCACGGGGCACACGACCCTAAAGACATTTTGATTTCAGATGTCTAGCCTTCTAGAACTGTAAGAGAATACATTTCTCTTGTTTTCAGTCACTCAGTTCATAGTACTTTGTTACAGCAGCCCTAGAAAACTAATACACCAAAGAAAATGGCAGCCTCCGAATTAGTTTATAAACTTAAAAATTTAAATATCAGACCAACTGACAACAAATAACACTTTGTTCTCTGGAAAGGAAACAAACCCAGCTAGTAACAACAGATCTCATATTACACATATGATACGTGGTAAAACAGTTGTGATAATATGCATGTATTGGTATGACAAGTTATATTCCCACTGATCTGAATTGTACAGTTTTAGAAATGTTTCCTAAAATGCAATCCACTATATCTAATAAAAACTATTTTTACATTTCTTTGCCGATAAGAAGCATCTACATGATGTATAATAAATACAGAGAATCATCACACATTCTTAAAGGTACGTATTCTATCTTGCCACAAATCTTTGATAATTTTTAATTATTGAGTCAGTTCTTCTAAAAGAGCAACAACAAAGCACTAAAACACCAGTATAACAATGAGAGTTTTCCATGGACTGGATTGGAAGAGATTATGCTGAGTGAAATAAGCCAAGTAGAGAATGTCAAGTATCACATGGTTTCACTTACTTGCGGTGCATAAGGGGTAATGTAGAGGACAGTAGGAGAAGTAAATGAGAAGTAGGGTAATCCAGGGAGAGAAACGAAACAACAGAGACTTTGGACACAGAAACAAACTGAGGGACTTGGAGGGAGGGAATGGGGGGATAGGAGAGCCTGGTGGTGGGTACTGAGGGCACCTATTGCATGAAGTACTTGGTGTGGGGAATAAGGAATGAATCTTGGAACACTGGAAAAAAAAATTTAAGTAACAATAAAAAAAAAAACAATGCGAGTTTTCAATAAAACTGGCCACCTTGAAGATTAATACAACAAAAATTCAATTCTTCCTACAAAGAATGTGTTTAATGTCCTTTCAATTAAAAGAACTTGATAAAGAAGTGCTAACTAGTTCTAAAAATTTATAATATCTATTTTAAAATATATTAAACTGCATATTAGAATATTGGGGTGGAGGGTATTTTTCTTCTTCTGCACTCAGAAAACTCCTCAAAAATTAATCCATGAACCATTATGCATATGCAGAATTCATTGTTGCTTTGTAGCAATCTTCCCACTTCCAAGGGAAGAGAAGGCTCAATTAGAAAACAAAAGCAATTATTTTCCTATATTTCTTGAACACTAACAGAATAATACAAATATAGAGCAACAACAATAATAGTAACAAGCACTTTATATAGGGCTTACTATCAGCCCAGCCCTGTTGTAGGCACCTAACTTGTATTATCTCATTTAATACTTACAAAAATTTCATGAAGCAGTTACTGTTTTTCACCTTATTTAGAAAGCTGAGGACAGGAAGTTCAATAATTTGCTCCTGGCTACAGAGTGGCTTTGGAGTCCCAGCTCTGAAGAACTACTACACTATACTACCTCTCAACTGAATATAGTCCATAGAAGTGTTTTTGTTTTCTTTTGTTCTGTTTGTTTGTTTTGGAAAGAAAGAAAGAGGAAGATGAGGGGGAGAGAAAGTCAGAGGATGAGCTGGAAAAAGAATCATTAATCAGTAAACGAACTACAGAGTTTTAATTATGTGGTATTAACCATGTTGCATTCCTTTAAGAAGACAATATACCTAAGAATTCTATTATCCAAATTAAATTGTGGTAAAGACAAACAATGCTCAATAAAGTACATGTAGCCATCACCTCTGATACCCACCCTCCAGTGTCTATTCTCTCTTCTTCCAACAACAGCTCTGACTGCCCTCAGGGAGCCCAACCCAGCCCCACTTCTTAGCCCACGTGATCTGGCCTAAGCCAATCAAAACACTTCATTCTCTGGCCACAGTATTTGGCCAGAATGAGCACAGATCCAAGAAAAGAGAGTAGCTTTCAAGAAAGTGGGAGAGAGGGCGCCTGGGTGGCTCAGTGGGTTAAAGCCTCTGCCTTCAGCTCAGGTCATGATCTCAGGGTCCTGGGATCAAGGCCCACATCGGGCTCTCTGCTCAGCAGGGAGCCTGCTTCCTCCTCTCTCTCTGGACCTGTAAGTTTGGGAAAGCTAAATTTCAGACTCCAATCAGCAGTAGAAGGCACATTGGTGGAAAATAAAACAGACAAGAAGCCCAAAAGACTGGGAGGTATTCAGGCTCCTGCACCCAGAGCACCCTGCTCTGCTCCCTGCCTAAAGCAAAATTCTTCCTAATTGTACAATTCTTCCTAAGTACTTCCTAATTGGGTGCAGTCTGGGTCAATGAGCATGTCAGCCGTGTCTTCCTGCCCTACATTCTTATAACTAAAGGAATGGATTATCAGCCATGTAATCCTCCTGACTTCAAAATATCCTAGACCTCAACTCCAGGAAATTTCATCCCCATTTCTCTTCAGCCACCCACACCTTCTGAGGACAAACAATGTTCTGCAAATATCTGTAGTTATCATTTGTCATTCCCATCCTCCAGTGTCTTTTCCTTCTTACTCTAATAACCTCTCTGACCTTCAGGTGGCATTCTCTCACCCACCTTGAGATACAACACCCCACTCACTGATTTCAACCTCCACCCTAACACCTTTTCCTCTTCATCCTAATATGTTAAGTCCTCTCCTATCTGAGGTTTCACTTTCTGTGGTTTTGGTTTCCCACTGTCATTTGCAGCCTAGAAGCAGATGATCCTCCTGATTTATCATCACAAGGTCAGTAGTAGCCCAATGCCACACCACAGTGTCTGTGCTATTCACCTCACTTCTCATCACATAGGCATTTTAACATACCACGTCAGCACGAGGATGACTACAGTATAAGACACTCTGAGAGAGACCACATCCACACAACTTTTACTATAGTATATTACTATCATTGTTCTAGTTTATTATTAGTTATTGTTGTTAACCTCTTGCTGTGCCTAATGTATAAATTAAACTTTATCCCAGGTATGTATGTACAGAAAAAAACATCTATGTAGGGTTTGGTACTACCCATAGTTTCAGGCATTCACTGGGGGTCTTAGAATGTATCCCTCACAGGTAAAAGGAGACTACTGTACACTTTTGCTCCAATTCAGTGAACACCCTAGTGCTCTGGTTTGCTCATTTCCTTTTCAATTTTCACTCAACACCATCTTTTGTCTTTTCTTTACCCTGGGCACAAGTTCAGGTTATATTTTTCTGTTTCCCTTGCAGTTAGGTGAGGCCAAATGACTGAGTTCTGGTCAGTCAATGGAATAGGAATGCAAAATACATGTGACACTTCCAGGCTGGTCCTTAACAACTTCCCTCACTCGGGCTTCTTTCTCTTTCCCATATGCTGGAAGAATAAAGAGGGTTCAAAAGTCTGTAACTGACCATGTACACCAGAGAAGCCCCCCACCCCTGCCACCAGCATCTCAATGACCTTCATTGGAATGACCTTAGTTGAATTGGATTGTAATTGTACTAAGATACTGAAATTTTGGGGTTGTTACTTGGATGACCTGAAGTCCTAACTAATATGTCAGTCAAAACTATGCCTGGGTGGCTCAGTTGTTAAGTGTCTGCCTTTGGCTCGGGTCATGATCCTGGAGTCCCGGGGTAGAGCCCCGCGTTGGGCTCTCAGCTCAGCGGGAAGCCTGCTTCTCCCTTTCTCACTTCCCCTGCTTGTGTTCCCTCTCTAGCTGTGTTTCTCTCTGTCAAATAAATAAATAAAATCTTTAAAAAACAAATCTAAAACTATTCATACGAGATTATACACTCCTTTATTTCAACTTCTCTTTTCAAAACTTTAACCCTGTTCTCTTGATTTTATTTGCTACTTCCCTGGGGAAAAAAACCCAGCTCAGGATATCAATTCCATTGTCTGGTTTCTCAGCTTCATGCTACCTTTTGGCTGTAAGGTACAAGAGTAATGCTACCTTCTGACTGTAGAGTAGAAGAGTAATTCACAAGACCAAAAGGACTGGTATAGCCTCAGATGATCCCCAGTACTGCACAGGACTTTCTACCATTCCATCTATTTTGACAACTTCCCCAATGTTTCTTGAATTCTAAAAAACATCTATTACCAACTATCCATTCTCTCCTTGAAATAATCTCTTCCCTTGGCTCTCATTGTACTGCTCTCCAAGTTTTCCTACCTCTCTTTCCCTTCGTGGACTCCTTTTCAGTTCCTCATTCTGCCCCAACTCTTATTTCTCCATTATCCTTTAAATCCTATTGTTTCTTCCTGTTTTTGTCCACTGGAGGCAATTTCACCTACTCCCTTGACTTCAACTACCATGTATACATTGATGGCTGTAAAATATACCTCCAGTCTAGACAAGTCCTGAACCTCAACCCTACCGACCTCTCAATTGAAACAAACAAAAAGCGTATCTGAAACTGAAATCACCACCTCCTCCTATCTCCCTTGAAATCTGTTTCTCCTTCCCCTGCATTTCCTTTGTCAGTGGATCCCCTTAGCCATGGCCTGGAAAGATCACTCCCTCCTCCCAACTCCACAACTGTTTATAACTCTCTCCACCCTCTAAATGTACTTTGAATCTGTCCCTTCGACATACCAATTGCTACCAACATTTGTATTGTATCTGAGTTGCTTCAAAAACATCTTCACCAATTTCCACATCTCTAGTTTTACTCCTCCAAATCATTCCATGTGACTGACACACAGATCTTTGCACCATACAAGTCAGATGATATCCCTTCCTTATTGGAAATCCTTCAGTGGCTCCCTACTTCCTTTGGGATAAATATTTCTCTGTCTCTTCTCAACCCTAGACACTTTTATCTAACATCCCTCTGGACATTTTTATGCCTGTCTCCCACGGTGCCTCAAATGCAACATATCTACCCTCCCTAACTCTGAATTTAAATCTGAGTTTCGCACTATATTTCTTTCTCCCCGAAGAGCACCTTCTCACCTGTGCCTAAATTAGATATCTAAACAGCATGGCTGATAACACCCAACAATCAGTTCATCACAAATCCTCCTGAATGCATCAGCTTCTCCTCAAATCCAGCACGAAAAGCCAAGCCCAGATCACTATAATCTCTTGTCTGCAACAGCCTCCTAACGCATCTCCTTTTTCTAACCTTGCTCTCTCTTCAAACTTTTCACTTATAAGTAGAATGATCTTGCTAAAAGGTTATGGTTGTGCTTAAAATCTTACCATGATACTCCATAGCTTTCCATATAAAAAAAGTAGTTTAATGAAGCTTAGTTCCTAGTGAAGGAAAATAAAAAAATAAACAAGAAGATAATGTCTAAACTCTAGGGAGGGAAGGTGATTTTAGATCCAATGACCAGGGCCTATCTATTCCAGAAGTGACATTTCAGGGAGACCAGGATTAGAAGGAGCTATCCTTGAAAAGGGAGGCAGACTTCATTTTGCTTACTTAACATCATCCCCACTGGGCTGTGAGGTCCCTGAGGACAGGACCCAAGATGTATTCATCATTCTGTACTAAACATCTACCACAGTTTTTCATACTCTTAGGTTTTGAATACATATTTAATAAGTAAAGGCATGAATGAAGGTTATGTTAAAATTATTGGGCAATGCAACTTTAAGCTAATTGTATCCTCACATTTTTTCGTACAAATGTTGACATCAACTTGTGGAACTTTCAAGCTGACAAATTTCTAGGCAGCCAAAAATGAATGGGATTGCTTTAAGGAGTTTTGCTTTCCTTAATTCCTTCTAAAATAATTCAGAGAAGACTCTGTACAGCAGAATCTCTTACAACAAAGAGCCTTAAAGGAATATCAGAATGGATGAAACCTGTAGGATAGCACAGTATTTCAGCCCCACCAACCATAAAAGCCAGCATCGGGTAACAGACTGGGCTCCAAGCGTCCCGAGCTTTGAGCTTCTTAATAGGCAAAGACTTTTTATACCAATTCAAATCAACCTCAGACATTCAGACTCATAAAGAAAATGATTTTAAGTAATCATAGTTCATTTCTGCCTAGCAGCAATAAATAAATAAATAAATAAATAAATAAATAAATAAATAAATACTTCTCTAAAATATCTTATATTACATGTAATTACTGAGTTTGATCCTAGAATATAAGATATTCAGGTTCATACTCCCTTACTTGCAAAGAAAAGGCTTTTGTTTTAAAACAAATAGGGGCACCTGGGTGGCTCAGTCGGTTAAGTGGCCAACTCTTGATTTCTGCTCAAGTCATCATCTCAGGGTTGTGAGACTGAGCCCTGAGTCAGGATCCATGCTGGGCATGGAGCCTGCTTAAGATTCTCCCTCTCCTGCTCCCTCTGCCTCTCCCTTACTTCTCTCTCTCCCTCTCTAAAAAATTTAAAACGAAATAAATGAAACAAATAAACAAAAAAAAATTTAGCAGCAAAACCTACCTGACATGAAAAGTTTATCTCTCATTTAATCTTAGTGTGATTGTTCATTTGTTTTATTGCAGAAACATAAGGTGTTTAATTAAAAGGTGCTGCCTCTGACCCCACAGGAATACTGGGTAATATATGATATATGCAATATACTTCTTTCCTACAATCTAAAAAGTTCTGATATTCAAGGCACATCTGGCCCCAAGGGTTTTAGGTAGGGATCTGTATTCTATTGTGAGACTCACCCAATTCTACTATCTTGAATTTTAAGACTTCGATAATTTATGGGCTATGAAGTACTCAGTGAAAGTCAAGTCACAAAAACACAATTAACATTATTCACCATTTGGAAGCAATATATAATTTAAAACTGTTCTCAATTTCCTTTCAATTTGATTTAAAATATGCATTTATGCCACTATACCATGGCTCTTCCAATAAGTATAAACTTCTGTGAGCTAGAGCTTCTGATCATGAGGAATGTTTTATAGATAAATCCTTTATACAACAAGCCTTAATCTGGGCATTGTAATCTGCAGAACAATTTTCCATAGCTTCTAATTTTCCCAAATGTTTCATTGTTCTCATTTTATAACTTTTCTAATTTTCTTATATTTTATATTTTTTCCTCCCCAAAGTTTCAAGAACAGCACCCACCTACCTGCTGCGCACAAGGCCAACACTGTTAGCAAGGCACACATCCAGTACCAGCGGCAAACACCACTATGTGAATTATATATGATTCTCACAATCATCCTATGGATATATTTTCACTCATCTCATCACCCAACTGAGCAAACTCAGGTTCAATTTGTCCCAGGCCACATGGCTACCAAGTGACAGAGCAGAATTTGACCCCAGGAATGTCTAATTCCAAAGACTTTCTTCCCAAACATCATGAGGCAAATAATTGGCCCATGTTTGCCTCATTTTGAACACAATTGGAAGAAAGACTTCAAGTTAGCTTCATCTGTGGTAAAACAGAGAGTGTAATTTTTGTTTGTTTGTTTGTTTCTTTAATGCCCATGCCAGGAATTTGACACTATCTTTACACTTCCATAAAGTGAAGATATAGTATCTGGTTTGAAAAGATTCAACTTTAAAGCCAAATTACCAACTGATATCATTTGGGTTTTGTTTCCTTCTTAAAAAAAACACAAATAATTGTAATTGAGTAGGCTTATCAACAAATACATCAAAATTGGATGCTTAATATTCACCCACCTTTTAGAAGCATCAACCACATTTATTGGCAATAATATCACACAAATTATAGAGAAAGGCTTACATCTTGTAACAACATAGCATAAAGGGACAGAGATGAAGATCATTAATGATTTTAATTATTTTAAGGCCCATTAAAATTAGAGAAATATCAAAGCACCCACAGTGTTAAGGGTTTATTATTACAGCATTTTAGAGTTTACTAGTTCATACCTTTCAATCACAGCAAGTTATTAGCAGTGAAGGGATGAACCCTCTTAAAAGGATTTTTATTTCAATGATACAGTGTTACGGACAAGACAACCTAAGTTTAAAAAAATTAGTAGCAAGCGCTAGTTGAGTTAATCAGTTAAAGACAAACTGTGCCTTGGGAAGCTAAATGAAAAAGCAACAGTAAAGCTTACAGAACTTAGCTCGTACAATTTGCCTTGAAGGCGGAAGATTGGTTCCCTGAAATAGCAAAGAATTATATGCTTTAGTTCAGAAAAAATGTTTTTAAAATAAAGTCTGTTATTACCTCTTCTCCTTTCAAAACAATGGAAAAATTTCTAGAGCAGAGGTTTCAATTTGTTCAATAATTGTACCTCTGAATTTAAAAAAAAAAAACTAAAAAATCATCATTGTTTTGAGTTGAAAAGAAATAACAATGCAAATATTCATTATCACATTAAACAAAAGAAACAGCAAACTGTCAGTTAATGCAATCTCTGCAGAGCGCTATTAGTCAGAGACAGCAGGTCAGCCCAAAACACAAAAACTGAAAGATCAGATCTTCTTAGGAATTAACATCTTCATTAACCAACAGGAATTTGATGTGGCAGAGAGTAAATCCAACAACTGCCTTCTTTATGAGCTGTCCCTTCACTGTTACCAAGCTGTGCAAATGTGTGAACTAGTCAGTAGCACCAGAAGCTCATGCAACTATTCACCATATTTTAACCTTGAACTGACTCACAGATTCTATGTTAAATCAACTTTAGGGGTAACATAAGCAAGCAAAGTAGGACACGAGGAGTCAATTTTGAAAAGCAGAGCAAATAGCAAAAAAGTTATTTAAAATAAATCAATAAAGTTAAATGCATAAAATAGCCCCCCCAAAAAATGCATGCACTCCAAAAACCTTACAAGCAAAAACAAAAAAGAAAAAGCTGCATTTTCAGCAAAATTTGCATATGATTAATTTGCATTAAAAAATAATCAAGCGACTGAATTCAAATTCTTTGGGGCATGCATGCACTGATTATTTTAAAAATGCCTACCTGATTTCCAATTGTGTTTTTCTTGTGAACCTGACTGCTCCTCTGCTGAGCACTGAGAAAAGCAAAGGAGACCAGCACTGAAGAAACACAGAAGACGTTTTTGGGAACAAGTAACACATATTAAATATATACAGGCTTACAAAGTGTATCAACAACTGAGGCAGAGCAAATACCAAAAAACCCAGGCCAGTTGAATTCTGGAAGCAAAACCAACTGAGGGGAATTAGTACCAATTAACCATCCCAAACCAAAAACATAACATCACGAGGTACAAAGCTGTATTGCTACATTAATCACATGAGTCTGTGCAAGTGTTTGTGATGTCCTAATAGATACACAGAATAGCTGCACTGAAAATTAACAGTTAACATTTATTTATTGAGTATACGCTCTAGGAAGTGTTTTCTAGGTATTAGTGATTTTGATTTAAATTTTTATTATTTTAACTAGATGAGGTAGTTACTATTATTCTTCTTATTTTACAGGCAGAGAGAATGAATCACAGAGAAGCAAAGTGGCTTTCCCAAAGTTACTCAGTTAGTAGGTGGTGGTACCAAGTAGTCTGATTGCAGATCCCGAACTCTTTGTGATATCACCCAATCTCATTGCTTTGAATTCTACTACATTCTTTTTTTAAAATAATTTATTTTATTTTTTTCAGTGTTCCAAGATTCATTGTTTATGCACCACACCCAGTGCTCCATGCAATACTTGCCCTCCTTAATACCAACCACCAGGCTCACCCATCCCCAACCCTCTCCCTTCCAAAAGCCTCAGTTTGTTTCTCAGACTCCACAGTTTCTCATGCTTCGTCTCCCTCTCTGATTTACCCCAATTCACATTTCCTTTCCTTCTCTTAATGTCCTCCAGGTTACTCCTTATGCTCCACAAGTAAGTGAAACCATATGGTAATCGACTTTTCTGCTTGGCTTATTTCACTCAGCATAATCACCTCCATTCCCGTCCATGTTGCTACAAAAGTTGGGAATTCATCCTTTCCGATGGAGACTTAATATTCCATTGTATATACGGACCATATCTTCTTTATCCATTTACCTGCTTCTGACAACTCCTAGAGTGATCCCCAGCTTGGACCTATTTCCTCAACACCAGGTTCAAATGTTTTAACAACTCTCTACTTGGATGTCTGATGGGCATCTCAGACTTGATATGCCAAAACTGAACTTGTGATCACCTTCCTAAAACCTGTTCCACCACAGTTTTCCCCTCGTCAGTTAGTGGCAATTCCATATTTCTAAGTGCTTAAGCCAAAATCCTTGATTCTTCTCTCTCTCTCACACACTCCATATCCAATCATGAGTAAACACTATTGACTGTACTTTTTAAGATGTATTTAAAATTTGGGGTGCTGGGTGGGTCAGTCAATTAAGTGTCCAACTCTTGGTTTTGGCTCAGGTCATGATCTTGGGGTGGTGAGATCAAGCCCCACATCAGGCTCCGTGCTCAGCGGGGAGTCTGCTGGAGAGTCTCTTGCTCTCTCTCTCTCTCTCAAATAAATAAATCTTTAAAATAAAATAAAGTGTATTTAAAATTCAACATCTTGGGTTGGCTTAGCCAGTGGAGCATGCAACTCTTGATCTCGGGATGATAGGTTTAAGGTGCATGTTGGGTGTAGAAATTACTTAAAGATAAAATCTTTTTAAAAAATGCATTAATTAATTTAATAAAATATGATCCAACATCTTTTTACCACCCCATGGCTACCACATTGGCCCAAGCCATGGTTATCTCTTATTTCTATTGTTATCACTTACTCTGGTCTCTGCTTCAACATTTGTCCCCCTAACATCAATTCTTAACACAGAGGTCAAAGTGATCTTTTTATAAAGGGGATCTTCACCATTCTTCTGTTTAAAACATTCTATACTACAATGCAAACCATCCTACTCAGTGTAAAAGTCCTTATAACAGTCCACAGATCCTACTCAACTGACCCCCAAACTCTGCTAATTTGCATCATCTACTCTCCCCACCTTGTTCACTGGAGAGGACCAGCCACAATGACTACTTTCATTTTTTTCAAACCTACCAAGCATGATCCCACCTCAAAGCCTTTATGCTGCTACCTGCTCCCTCTGCCTATAATACTTATCCCCCCTACAACCCCATGGCTTTCAACATCACCTTCTTCAAGTCTTTGTTCAAATTTATCTTTTCAGTGAGACCTACCATGATGACCCTATTCAAAATAACATCCCTCCCTTCCTCCAGCACTCTCATCCTCTTTATACTGTTCTATTTTTCTCTATGCCACTTTACACCTTCAAACATACTGTATAGTCTACTGATTTTTGTGTATATCTATTTTATGTCTTCTTCCATTAGAACATAAGCTCCTTGTGAGCAGAAGTTTTTGTCTCTTCCATGTTCCCAGTGCCTAGAACCTACTCAGCACTGTTGGCTTCAACGAGTATCTATTGAATGAGAAGTCCAATGAGATTGATATCATTATAACACGAGCGCAGAGGGATTAAGAGCCAGAGATGACCCCAACAATTTAACTCTGGAGCCCAGATATTTATGTGCTGTGTTACTCTATCTCTCAAAAGAATGATGGCTTTCTTTCAGGGAATCCAAGAGTAAACACCTATACAAGAAAATACAAGTCACTGTGGCAATTCTGAAGCAATACTGAACCCTCTCACTAGTTGTTTAATAGTTTATAGAGGCTGTTTTAGAAATTGATAAAATAGTCTAAAATAGAGAAAACATAGATTAAAGTCATCAATCAACCATTTAAGTGATGGGATAGTGTGGTTCAGTAGCACATCACAAATCACACATTTAGAACCGCTGTTCAAAATATTTTTTATAACCTACCATGATGTATTTAAGGCATTTCTTTTAATTCAATCTCAGGAAGAAACATAGACTACATTCAAATGAGGTTGGGGAAGGCATGAGTGGTCAAAGGACATTGATTAGTATTTGATTAGTAAAGATATTTTGTGTATTTTTTTTTTGTTTTTCCGTTTGCTAATTCCAGGGTTTGAGGTTCTTCTTTCCTCATAGTTTGTTGTTATTTTTCTAGTTTTTAGTTAAATGCTTGCTTCCTTAATCACTATGAAATTCATCTCTCTCCAACCACTTCTCTACATAAGCCAAATCTACGTTATTCAGGTTTTTGTGGTGAGGTTGTAAATGAGACAAAGTTTACACAACGCTATGGCTGGGGGTCTGATGCGCCCACCTGCCCTTGGGGACCCACCATGCCCTGAACCATGGAGTGTATCTAAAGTATTCTCCAGGGCTTTGATCTTGGTCATCCTTTCCTGTTCTAAGGCACACAGGTGCCCCCCTTCAGGGAAGAACTGGGACCAGCTGCAATTGTACTGTGATCATGCCACCTTCATGGCTATGATCACCCTTTCCAAGCACCATAATTGTTCGTGAGGATTTTCTTAAGGGGAAATATTTTAAAATAAAGCACTTGCTAGTAGTGATAATTTCAAACTATGGTACACCCACAGGCATTTAAAGCAGGCAAACTACTAGGGACCCTTGACTTATGTGTCTTTCCCCTTAAAATCACATATGAGAAAAATAGCAGAACATAAAACAAAAGACAGAAATTGTTGACGACTCCCTATGTTACCTAAAGCAAAGAATATGGCCCATACAGACCTCAGTGCCTTAACTATAAAGTGTGAGTGTATGTATGTGCATCCATGTGTGTAGACTGAGAGATAGAGACAAGGGGTGGGCAATTAGACTAACTGTTTCTTAGGTTCCTCTTAGTTCCAAGATTCCTTGAGTTGCAAAGTTATTCTCAGAAGTTTATGACCTACACATAGAGAGACTTTCCACTGACAGAATCTTTATCTACTAAATAATCATATTTAGGATCTACCATAGTCTAGGGGAAAAAAGGAGGAAAAATCATATCATGGATCTTTTCTGATCACAATGGTAAAAAACTAGAAGCCACTTATGAGGAGAAAAAAAAAGTGGAAAGAACACAAATACATGGAGGCTAAATAACGTGCTACTAAACAATGAATGTGTCAACCAAGAAATCAAAGAGGAAATAAAAATACATAGAAATGAAAATGAAAGCACAATGGTCCAAAATCTTTGGGATGCAACATACGCTGTTCAGAGATGGATGATTATAGCAATACAGGCCTATCTTAAGAAGCAAGAAAAATCTCAAATAAGCAACTTAACCTTACACTTACAGGAGCCAGGAAAAGGAAAATAGAGCCCAATGCCAGTATAAGAAAGAAAATAATAAAAATTAGAGCAGAAACAGATGAAATAGAGACCCCCCCCAAAAAATAAATAAATAACAATAAAACAGATTAATGAAATCAGAAGCTGGTTCTTGGGGGGAAAAATCAACAAAATTCTTTACTTTAGCCAGATTCATCAAGAAAAAAAGAGAGGTCTCAAATAAATAAAATAAGAAATGAAGGAGAGGTAGAAGGGGTCAAGATGGCGGAAGGCCAGGTGACCGCATTTCAGGGAGTTCCCTGAAGAGAGCTGAATTCCAACAAAAAAACCACTACAAGACCACCGTGAACACCCATGAAACCAGCCTGAAATGTGATATTTCCCACTTCTGGACCGCCACGAGAGACAAAGAACATCGGCAAAAAGGTAGAAACAAATTGGAGG
>PITA01026181.1:0-23081 GCA_004023965.1 Spilogale gracilis
ATTTTATTGTTTTTAACTTTTATTTTTTATTTTTTTACCTTTTTACTTGTAATTTTAAGTTACTTTTGACTGTTGGTCTATTCATACCATTTTCCCATTTATATAACATCTTTATATATTAAAGTTATTCCTAAAAAAGTTCTTTCAGTAAACATTAAATGAAATCATGTAGAAATACAGCTAACTAATAAATAGATGGATAGATGGATGGATAGATAGATATAGCTAACTGTGCATTCTTTATGATAACTTTTCTGATTAGAAGTCCTTTCACATTCAGGTCAGAAAAATATTCAGCTGTATTTTCCTATTTTTTAACTTTGACTTCTTAATCTATCTGAGAAGAAGTGCTTGAAAAGTAGCAACACTGACAGATTCTGTTCTGTAGATCAGTTTCAGGCTCACAGCAGAATCCGGCAGGAAGTCCAGTGTCCCCAGCCGCCCACATCCGCCACCCGCCCTGCTGCCAACACCCCAAGCCAGAAATCCCACTTGTCACAATCAGGAACCCAGCACTGAACTGACACATCACTCTTTTCCCCAGAGACCACGTTTCCCTTCTGGTTCCCTCCTGGTGCCACATACTCTGTGGGTTTTCACAAACACACACACACACACACACACACACACACGTACCCACCAAGTATCACACAGAGCAACTTCCCTGTCCTAAAAACCCCGTGTCCTACCAAATCATCCCTCCTGTCCCGACATCAGCAACCAAGGGTCTCTTCACTGCATCCCTGTTCGCCTTCTCCAGAATGTCCTACGGTTGGAACCGTACAGGAAGCACACGGCCTTTTCAGAGGGGCTTCTTTCACTCAGTAATGGGCGTTGAAGATCTCCTCCACATCCTGTCAAGGTGTGGCAGCTCACTTCTTTTTAGTGCTGAATAACGTCTTCTGTTGGCAAATTTTACATTTATGCCGTCTCTTTTCTTGTAATGTCTTTGTCTGGCTTGGGCGTTAGGGTAACAGTGGTCTCACAGAAGGGTTAGGAAGCACTCCTGCTTCTACCTTCTAAAAGATTCTGAAGAAAATGTATAAATTCTTCCATAAATGTTTGGGAAAATTCATGAGTGAACCCACCTGGGCCTGGTGTTTTCTGCTTCTGAAGTTTCACTGATTACTGACTCAGTGTCTTTTCCACAGGCCTACACAGACTACCGTTCTGCCAGATCATGCCTCGCCAGGGGTCCTCCACTTCATCTCCGTGGTCAAGTCTGAGGGCTGAGACGTCCACAGCATCCCTTTATCACCCTCTTATGGCCTAGAGGGTCAGGACTGACAGCTCCTCTTCTTCCCCACCTCTTTTTTTTTTTTTTTTTTAATGATTTTGTTTATTTGACAGAGAGAAACACAGCCAGAGAGGGAACACAAGCAGGGGGAGTGAGAGAGGGAGAAGCAGGCTTCCCGCCGAGTAGGGAGCCCGATGTGGGACTCGATCCCGGGTCTCCGGGATCATGACCTGAGCTGAAGGCAGTCGCTTAACCAACTGAGCCACCCAAGCGCCCCTAACATTAGTTATTTATATCTGTTTTTAAGTTAACTTGTCAGGAGACTTACTGATTTTATTGATCTTTTCAAATAACTAAATTTGACTTCATTTTACCATTGATTTCCTACTCACAATTTCATTTTTCTGTTTTTTTCTTGTTTACTTCGGATTTAATTTTTTGTGTCCTAAGCTGGAAGCCTGGAATACTGATTTCAATCTTTCTTCTTTTCAAATATATATAATAATGTTACACATTTCCTTGTAAGAACCACTTTTGCTATATTCTGCAAATTTTGATATTTTCATTCTCATTTAATTCAGATTTTTAGAAGTGTTCTCAAGATTTCCTTTCTGCCTATGTATGGTTTAATGTCCGAGTATTTTGTGATTTCAAGTCATCTTTGTTATTCCTGTTTTGATTCCATCATGACCTACCAACAGACACTGTATGATTTCTAATCTTTTCAAATTTATTAAGTCGTATTTTATGGCTGGGAATGGGAGTGTTCTATGTGAGCTTGAAGAGAATGTATATTCTGCTGCTATAAGATGAAGTAGTCTATAGAGTTTGATGATGCCCAGTTAGTAATTGTTGAGTTCAACTGTGTGCATCTCTTCGGCTTACAGCACCTGTTTCTGAGAGAGCTGTTGAGATCTCTAAGTGTAAGAGTGCACTCATCTACTGCCCCTTAGTCTAATAGTTTTCGCCTGAAATACACTGACATTCTGTTGTTAGGCACATACACATTAAGAATTACTATATCACCTTTGAGACTGACCCCTTTATCCTTATGTAATACTCTCCTTTATACCTAGTAACCTTCCTGTTTTAAAGTCTGCTCCATCTGAAATTAATACAGCTACATCTACTTTCTTTTGGTTAGTGTCAGCAGGTATATCTCTATGCCATTTATTTTAACCTATTTTTGTCTTTATATTTAAAATGGGTTTCTTGTAGACAAATATAGTTGGGTCATATTAACTCTGACAATCTCTTTTAATCGTTGCATTTAGACCATGTTAAGGTGATGGTCTGCCACAGCTGAACTAATGATCATATTTGTCACTGTTTCCTACGCCTTCGTCCCTTGTGCCTATTTCTGACTTCCACCCCTACTCTCTTTTGTCATTTTAACTGAGTACTTTACCTGTGCCCATTTTCTATGTTAGCATACTTTTGCCGGTGTTACTTTTTTTAGTGGCTTCCCTAAAGATTGCAATATACAACTAACCCACGTTTATTTCTAAATGACGTATATAGACTCACAGGTAAAAGTACCTGAAAACAAAATATTCATAATACCTCTCTTCTGTTCTTTTACCATTGGTGTCATTCCTTTCACTGCTGTGTGAGCATGAGTGAGTGTCTAGACGCACGTTAGGCACACAAAAACAAATCCACTGGCACTACTGTGAACCAACTTATCTTTTAGATCAATTAAGAATAAGAAAACAGGTTTATTTTACCTTTACTTTCTCAATCTCCAAAGATCTTATGTATACCTAGTTTCTGGCACGTACCATTTTCTTTCTAAAGAATTTATTTTCTGACAACAAATTCAGCCAATGTTTGTCTCAGAAGTATTTCTCCTTTGCTTTTGAAATGTAATTTTGCAACATACACAACTCTAATTTGGTGGGGGTTTCCCCTCCTTTAAATATCTCGCTCCATTTTCACTTGCATGGTTTCTAAAAAGAAAATCTGTTGTATTTTCCTCTGGCTTCTTTAGGAATTTTCGAGATTTGGAATGATACACCGAGGCTGCAGTTTTGAGGGCACCATCCCCCATCCTCCTACGTGTCTGTGAGATCCTTGCTCTAGTTTGGTACTGGGCATGAATCTGGGAAAATACGCAGCCCCATTACTGCTTCTGTTCTCTCTCTCTCTTCTCCTGTGGATACTCCCATTAGGTCCGTGTTACAGCTCTTGTAGCTGTCCCATTGTCCCTGGATGTTGGAGGGTGTTTTGTTCAGTCTTTCTTCTCTTTGCTTTTCAGTTTTGGAAGTTTCTACTGTCGTATTCTCAAACCCAAAGACCCCTCCCTCAGCCAAGTCCAGTTCACCAATGACCCCAACAAAAGCATTCTTCATTTCCATTGCAGTGTGTTTGCGCTCTAGCATTTTTTTGATGTTTTTAGAATTTTCACTTTACAGTATTCCTCTATCTCATCTTGCATGTGTGTACTTCTTCATTAAAGTTCTTAGCATTTTAATCTGTTTTTTAGAGCTCAGTTAAGTGTCTGCCTTCAGCTCAGGTCATGACCCCAGGGTCCTGGGATCGAGTCCTGCATCAGGCTCCCTGCTCAGGAAGGATTCCACTTCTCCCTCTGCCTCTCTCCCTGCTCATGCTCTAATAAACTCTTAAAATCTTTAAAAACTCCTGTTCTGATAATTCCAACATCCCTGCCATGCTGAGCCAGGTTCAGATGCTTGTTTAATGTCTTCTGTGTTTGTTTTGCCTTTGAGGAGAACTTTCATTTTCCTCTCAAAGGGGGACGAGAAGTACTACACAGAAGGAACCGCATAAAAAGGCATTAAGTAATGCGGCGTGAGGTGTGCGGAGCCCCAGGATTAGTCTCACTGGGTGAGCCTGTGCCCCCGCACTGTGAACCTCCCAAGCACTTCTCAGCTTTGTCTACCCCATCAGGAGGGACAGGATTGGCTGGGTATTCCCCTTCCCTAGGTCAGGAAGCTTCTCTTGCAGGCAGGCCTTGTTCAGGAAAGGACTGCTCAGGGGACTTTTCTCCGGTGCTCACTGGGGGGGCACGGCAGAGGGTCCGGGTGGACAGTAAGAGCTCCTTACTCCTCTGGTAGATCTTGCCCAACTGTGGGACCCCTAGGACGAAGCCCCTCTAGTTTTCAGCACAGACCTGTCCACCCTGAGCCTCTGGCCACCATCAGTTACACTGAGGTTTCTCAGGCAGCACTGGGTCCTGCAGACGTGTCTGGGGAAGGGCTTTTACTCCAGGAAGTTGTGTTTTTGTGTCTCACTGCCTTCATAAATCTCAGCACATCCGCTGGTTTTTCAGTTCTGCTTTTTACTTCTTATTAGGACGGAGTGGCAAATTCCAAGCACCTTACATGCCCACATGGGAACTGTGGGTTACTTTTTATGAATATAGATGGCTATCCCAGAGAGGTAATCGAGTGTACTAGCACGGTTTCCTGAAAGTTTTCTTTCTTCTCTAATGAAATGTGATGCACTTCTAAGCATCAAGTTTAATCTATACTAGCATTAGTTTCTTTGATGTGTCTGGTTTTTTGTTAGTATCTCACAACAGATATTTATTTACTCTAACTCGCTCTGCTATTAGTTATAATCACATTAAGGTTACAATTAGTTGTATTCAGTGTTTATTATAACAAGCTACATATACAAAGCCTACAATCACAACTAATACTGTGTGGCTACTGATGGCTGTCTAATTATTTTATATGTATTACCCAACATGTTTTTCTTTAAAGCAGGCCATATTTCAGACTTTATGCCCCTTAACAACTTGTACTATGAGTTGTACAATAAGCACTTACTGATTGAATACATTCATGAATAAGCCCTGAGATTAAAAAATAAAAATAGGGGACGCCGGGGTGGCTCAAACGGTTAAGCCTCTGTCTTTGGCTTAGGTCATGATCTCAGGGTCCTAGGATCAAGTCCTACATGGGGTTCTCTGCTCAGCAGGGAGCCTGCTTCCCCCTCTTTCTCTGCCTCTCTGCCTATTTGTGATCTCTCTCTGTCAAATAAATAAAATCTTAAAAATAAAAATAAAAAATAAAAATAAAAGGAGGAATGAAGCTAGTCTAGTCTGTAATAGTAACTAGCTGGCTACTAAGTAATTCTCCAGACTAAAGAACAACAATATTCCCTGAAGATCCCCAGCACCAATCAGTTGCTGTCTGATTTCCACATGTAGCAAGTACAGAACATGCAGGACTTGGGAAACAAAGCACTTCTGCTACTAAACCTACTGTGTTTATTCAAAGCAAATTACACTAGTCGAACAACAGAAAACAAGAGCATGTAAAACACTGATTGAGATCCCTGATAACAACAAGCAGATGTCAATTATTTTACTAGCTATACTAGTAAAGCAAGAGCTTAAAAAAACATGCATGGGGAAATAAGATTTAATGCTTGAACACCTTTACTGAGATATAATCCATGTATGTTTCATCACTAGAAGTGTACACTTCATTGTTTTTTTATATAATTAATTTTTTAAAGTATGGGGCAGTAACATGAAACCTGTCATTTTAACCATTTTTATGTGTACGGTTCAGCGGAATTCCCATATGCTGGGGGACACTCAGGTGGCTCCTACTTTTCAGATACTGCGAATACTTGCAATAAACACAAATATCTGTCCAAGTCTTGCTTTCCATTCTTTGGGTAAATACCCACAAGTGGAGCTGCAGGATCATACAGTGATTCTACACTGAACCCGTCAGAACCCCCGCCCCCCGTACTCCACACTGGCGATGGCACTGCAGCACTCCAGGGGCGTGGGCAGTTCTAATCTCTCCACGTCCCCGCCAACACTTCCTATCTTTGTTTCGCTTTTTTCATAGCCCCCTGAGTAGGTGAGAAGTCCTATTTCATGTGTTTTGGTTTGATTTACATTCCCTAATGACACCGAGCATCTTCTCATGTCTACTGGTTATTTGATCTTCGTTGGGGAGATGTCTATTGGAGCCCTCTGCTCATTTTTAATGTTTATCTTTTTCTTGGTGAGTTGGTAGTTTTTTTTTTTTTACATATTCTGAATAACCCCTTAGCCTACAAGTTTTACAAACCTTTCTTCCTATTTTGTAAGTTCTTTCCACTTTGACAATGTCCTGTGACTATGATGCACACAAGTTTTTAGTTTCCGCGCCTAGGTGGCTCAGTCCATTCAGTATCTGCCTTTGCCTGGGGTCATGATCCTGAGGTCCTGGGATCAAGTCCTGCCCTGGGCTCCTTGCTCAGCCGGGAGCCTGCTTCTCACTCTACCTGCCATTTCCCCTGCTTGTGCTTTCTTTCAAATAAATCTCTTAAGAAAAAAGTTTTTAGTTTTGATAAAGTATAAAAGATACATTTTTTTCTTTCATCGCTCCTGCTATGGTGTCACACCTAAGAATCCAAAGCAATACCCAAGGTCATAAAGATTAATCCCTTTTTCTTCTTTCCTAAGAGTGTTATGGTTTTAATTCTTCTTCCGTTTAGGACACTGATCCATTTTGAAATCTTGTCTACAGTGAGGGAAGGAGTCCAGACTCATTTTTTGACACGTGTAAATCCAGTCATCCAGCACCGTCTTTTCAAGAGACTATTCTTTCCCAATTGAATGGGCTTGGCATCGTGGTCAAAAATTAATCCGCTAAACTGTGGAAAACAGTATAGCGGTTCCTCAAAAAGTTAAAAACAGAACTAATCTGCAATTCAGCATTTGCACTACTAAGTATTCCCCTAAAATACTCCTTCCAAGGGGTGCATGCTCCCCGACGCTTAGAGCCGCACTACTAACAGCAGCCAATTATGGAAGCAGCTCAAGTGCCAACCGACTAACAGACGGATAAAGAAGGGCTGGTGTCCGTACACACTCACACATACAGTGGAATCGTGTTCACCCATAAAAAAAGAAAGATACTGGGCCGCCTGGGGGGCTCAGTGGTTAAGCCTCTGCCTTCGGCTCAGGTCATGGTCCTGGAGACCCGGGATGGAACCCCACATGGGGCTGCCTGCTCGGTGGGAAGCCTGCTTCTCCCTCTCTCCCTCCCCCTGCTCGTGTTCCTTCTCTGGCTGTGTTTCTCTCTGTCAAATAAATAAAATGAAAGAAAGGAAGGAAGGAAGGAAGGGAGGGAGGGAGGGAGGGAGGGCAGGCCATCTGCAATCACTTCGATGGAACCTGGATATATTATGCTAAGCAAAATAAGTCAGTCAGAGAAAGACAAATCACTCATATGTGGAACTGAAGAAACAAAGAGCAAAGGAAAAAAGAGGAACGAAGAAACAGACTCTTAACTATAAAGAATAACCTGATGGTTATCAGAGGGGAGGTGGGGGGGAACAGGAAGGAGTGCACGTGTCAGGATGAGCACTGAGTGATATATGGAACTCTTGAATCACGACACTGTACACCTGAAACTAATTTAACAATGTATGTAAATTATGCTGGAATTAAAATAAAGTCGACAGACCAAAGATGTATGAATTTATTTCAGAATTCTAAGTTCCACGTGTATCCTTACAGCAGTACCCACTGCTTTGATTACTGTAGCTTTGAAGCAAATTTTGAGACAAGGAACTGTGTGTCTTCCACTTTGGTCTTCTTTTTCAAGACTATTTTGGCAATCCATGGCCCTCTCAAATTCCACATGAATTTCAAGATCAGCTTTTTCATTTCTTGGGGGCGGGGGGGGAGCCACTGGAATTTTCATGGAGAGTGTCTTGAAGTCTACACTGCTTTGAGTGGTACTGTCTTCCCATCCATGAACCAGGATGTCTTTGCATTTATTTTGGTCTTCTTTATTTCCTTCTGCAATGTTTTACACACTTATAGTGCACAAGTCTTTTACCTCCACAGTGAAGTTTACTCCCAAGTATGTTGTTCTTGTGCATGCCAACGTGAGTGGAACTGTTTCCTTAACTGCCTCTTCTCACTGTTTGCCACTGCTGTTACTGAAACAACTGATTACCCTACATCTCTGCCAAACTTATTAGATCTGATAACTTTCTTGTGGATTCCTTTTGAATTTTGAAATACCTGATCATGTCATCTTCTAATGTAGTTTTCATGCTCCTTTTCCAATTTGGATGCCTTTTACTTCTTCTAGTTGTCTAATTCCTCTGGCCAGAACTTCCAGTACTACATTAAGTGGCAGTGGTGAACGTGGCATCTGTCTTGCCCCTGATCGTAGGGTGGAGGCCTTCCGTCTTTCACCACTGTCTACAGTATTAGCGTGGGTTTTCATAAATGCCCTTTACCAGGGCGCCTGGGGGGCTCAGTCATTAAGTGACTGCCTTCAGCTCAGGTCATTGTCCTGGAGTCCCAGGACCAAGCCCCACATCTGGCTCCCTGCTCGGCGGGAAGCCTGCTTCTCCCTCTCTCACTCCCCCTGCTTGTGTTCCCTCTCTGGCTGTGTTTCTCTCTGTTAAATAAATAAATAAAATCTTAAAAATAAATACATGTCCTTTATCACGTTGAGGAAGGTCCTACAATGTCTAGTTTTCTAATAGTTTTTATCTTAAAAGGACTTTGTTGAATGCCCTTCTGCATCACTTCCTCCCCTCATTCTACTACTGTGGTGCATTACCCCGGCAGGTTTCCTATGTTGAGCCTCGCAATCCAACTATAATTTTCACTGGGTCATTTTGTCCATTTGTGTCCCCCTCCAAAACTCATTTGCTGAAAACTTAATGGCCAAGATGATGGTATTAGGAGGTGTGTCCTTTAGATGATTAGGTCATAGGGTGGAGCCTTCATGAGTGGTATTAGATTAAGTGGCCCCAGAGATAACCCCTGACCCCGTAAGACAGGAGAAGTCAATAGTCTACCCCGTTGGAAGGCCCTCACCCAACCATGCTGGCACCCAGAATGGATGTTGAGCCTCCAGAACTTTCCAGAAATAAATGTCTGTTCTTTAGAAATCACCTAGCCTGTAGTATTTTTGTCACAACAGCCCAAGACACTGGTTTTAACATCGTTTCATGAATTATATATCTATATTTTAATCCCAATAAACTAGACATATCAGAAATAAGCTGTGATATCAGAAAAATGAAAAATGATAGCGTTTTTATGAGTCTGAATTTATTCCTTTTAAAGGACTTATCTTTGACTTTGATCAGTCTCTGAATAGGTGTTTGCCATGACCCATCAAAAATAGTATTTACCCTAAAATTGTAAAAATGATGACCTACAGCCATGTTTTTAACAATATTTGAAAATCAGGAAAAGGAAAGCTATGAAAAATCGAGATACATGGCTTCTCTTATTAATTTATACCTCTCCTTTACAAAAAACAGACACATAACTACTACACTTTGAATAAAACTGAGTTGTGTATGACCACTCAGGTTTCTGTATTCGTTACCTGTTAGAAATCTGGAATAAAAATTACTAAACAGAATGTTACATTCTTGTAGTAGCAAAGTACCTGCCCATGAGAACCTGAACTGAAAAGAAAAAATCTGTTTCAAAGTCATCAAAGAACTAACACACACATACTGAAAACCTCCAGAATTCAAGATCCAGGAAAACAAAACCCAGAGCGGTAAGTCACATTCCCCCATACAGCACCTGGGAACATGAGCAAAGCTTTCAGCAGATACAAGGAAAGAAGATCAAAATGAGAGCTGAGTGCCTAGTATGGGAGGAGGAGAATACTGTAATCTCCCAAACTTTAAATCTGCACACCAAAGGGCTGCATCCTAATAAAACTACAAGGAATTCAATCTTCACATATAAAATAATAGCAAAAAATGAAAGTAGCTAATTAACTACAAAATTAACTACCATATTTCTTAGACTTCAAATCATCTCAACTGTTGATGAGGCTGATGTAATCTACTGGGGCCCCTAGCTGTCAGAGGCAAACAGAAATCCTCTCCGGATAACATCATCCTGAATTTCACTTCATTCCTACAGGTTTTCGTTACAGTATCTAGAACACATGTAAAAATAACCAAATCCACAAAGAGTTAAGATGGTACCACCAAATGTCAAGAAACACAAAATAAAACAATAGGCACAAACTGCAAGAAGAGGTCTAGATGGTGCGTTACTAGACACGGCCTTTAAGATAACAATGCTTGATATGTTCAAGAAATTAAAAGATTTCTAACAGCAGCAAAGAACATGAAATGAAAAGAAGTTAGACAGGAAGAATAGAATTGAAAAGTACTGCAACTAAAGCACTCCATCAGTGGTTTAGCAACAGATGTGATAAGACAAAGAGACCTCGTGACTGGAGGATTATTTTCAAAAGAAGTAGCCAAAGAAAGCATGGATAAACAAGAGAGCGAGGCATCCATGGACATAGTAAGATCTAACACGGTGAGCTGCAACCCTAAGAACAGAGAAGAGGAAGACTGAAGAGGAACTGAATTTCAAAGAGATAGTGGCTGATAATTTTCCATGACTGACAAGACATCTAGCCTCAGAATGAAGAGCTATTCCCAGAAAATAAAACCAAGTGAGCAGACAACGACTAGGCATTTCACAGCAAAAATGCCTGAAGCCAAAGATAAAAGGGAAGAGTTAAGGTCACGAGGGGAAAAGCCACACAGTACCTTCAAATGAGCAGTAATACAACCTCAATTGGACCTGTCAAAAACAATGGACCTCAAAAGATAATGAAATAATGTCTACAAAGTTCTCAAAATAGCTCCCAATCAAAAAGTCTATGCCTGCAAAAATGAAGGGTAAATAAAGTATAATTTCCATAAAGCAAGACTTCATCACAATTGTACCATAATGTAGACAGTGGAGAGGTTCCTTGGGCAGAAGGAGAAGAGTCCCAGATGAAAACTCAGGTTGTGAAGATGGCGCAGAGCAATGAGAAGGGAACAGACGTAGGGAAATCTAAGTAAATGCTGAGTGTTCAAAACAACAACGTGTTCTACATTTGGAATACAGGCAGAATTTAAATATTTAAGTTCCTTGCATTATCTGGGGAAAATAACTGATATTAGACCTTGATACATCAAGGACAGAAGTTACTGCCTCTAGAATAATTAATAACAGAATAGTTAGTAAAAGAACATATAAATATCAAGCTATTAGATGGGAAAAAAAGAGAATCTAAAATGCTTTATTAACACACCCCCAACAATAATAAAACAAGAAAGAAAAAGGAGAGCAAGATGAATAAAAAACACATTATGATGACAGATTAAAACTCAAACATATCAGTAATTACATTAAATCTAAACAGAGGAGTTTCAATAATAGCAATTTTGAGCCTGGATTTAAGACCAAAACTCAGCTATATGTTGCTCTCAAAAGACAACTCTTAACTATAAGGACACAAAAAGTTTGTAAAGAGTAAAAAGAGAGAAAAAAAAAGGAACTATGCAAAAATATTATTAAAAAGAAAGCTGGGGGGAGCTGGGTTGTTCAGTTGGTTAAGCATCCAACTCTGGCTCAGGTCGTGATCTTAGGGTCCCGGAGTGAGTCATGCATCAGGTTTCCTGCCCCACGGAGAGCCAGATTCTCTGGCACTCCCCTTGCTTATGCGCCCTCTCTCTTCCTAATAAATCTTAAAAAAAAAGAAAAAAAGAAAAAAGCAAACTAGGAAAAGTGTAATAACTAAGTATTACTAAGGAAAAAGAGGGTCATTTCACTATAATAAAAAATGTCAACTTATTAGGAAGTATTCTAAGGTTTACATACTGAACATAATGTCAAAACACATAAAGCAAAACAACTGACCAAAGAAATTGACAAATCCAATCATAACGTTCTAACATGTCTCTCACAACTGATAGAGAAAACTTACAGAAACATTTAACAAACCTGATCTAATCTATATAAACCTCTTCAGTCAACAAGTACAGAACGCACATTCTGTTTAAATACACATGGAATGTTTACAAAACTGATCACATACCAGGGAGAGCAAGCCTCAACAAATTTCAAAGGACTGAAATTATATAGTTTGCTCTCTGCCCATAGCAGAACTGAAGAAAATCAGTAACAAAAAAGAACACAAAAATTTCTATGTTTTTGGAAGCTAAAAAACATACTTTTAAATAACATAGAGGTCACTGAAAAAGTCACCAAAAAATCAAGAAATATAACAAAAGGAATGAAAATACAGTGAAAGGAATGAAATATCAATCATCGAAAGTTTTAAGATATACTTGAAATTTATAGCCTCACTGCATGTATGATGGGGGGCACTGAAAAGCAATGATCTCAACATCCATCTTGAGAAAATCTAGAATAAAAAAAAAAAAAAGAAAGAAAGAGAAAGGAAATTACCCCCCCACACACACACACCAGAAATTAATGAACTGCACAACATACAAAAGAGAGATGCATTAAAAGGAAAAGCTGATTATCTGAAAAAACAAAATTGATAAACTCCTGGTTAAACTACTAAATGACTACCAAAACAGACCCAAGAAGAAACAGAAAACCTGAGTTAAGTCTTTATCGATTAAAAAAGGTTAAACTGATGATTAAACCTTTTCCCATAAAGAAAAACTCCAGAAATACACAGCTTCCACCTGATACTCTACAAACATTTCAAGAAGAAAAACCTACCAATCTTACAAAAACTTCCTGAGAACAGAAAAAGAGGGACTACATCACAAGTGACATCAAAATCTGAAAGGGACACCAAGAGAAAGTTATAGGCCTATGTCATTCATATCCATGAATGCAAAAATTCTAATAAAAATATTAGCAAATCAAATCCAGAAATACAAAAAGTGCAACATGGTGTGACCAAGTTTGTTGCAATCCTTGCAAATTACCATTAACAGAGTAAAGGAAAATAATAAAATCAGCTCAATAATGCCGAAGTGTTGGATAAGATTCTTTATCTATTCAAACACTCAAAGCAAAATAGGAATAGAATGGAAACTCCCTATTCTGAAAAAGGGTATCTACATAAAACCAACAGCAGAAAAAACGGACTCAATGAAAAGATGAAAGTTTTATCTCTATAAGCGAGACAGATTCTCACCACTTGTACTCAACATCGTACTGGAAGGCCTAGTCAGAGTAGTAAAACAAGAAATAAGATATAGGTGGACTGGAAAAGAATAATTAAAACTGCCATTCAGAGATGAGCTGCTTCTATCTACAGAGAATCCAAAAAAAATCTACAGATGAGTTTATTAATTTATTAAATGAATAAACGTCTTCAATATCAGGAGATCAGAGAGGAAGTGGCGTTTATGCCCATCACCTGTCTGGAATTCTCAGAACTGTTGTGGAATCAGCTAAGAGCCAAGGCAATGTTCCATGTTAGAACAGACACAAGTGAGGGGAGCCTAGTGGCTCAGTCGGTCAGGCCATGATCTTGGGGTCCTGAAATCAAGGCCTGGGACAGGCTCCACACTCAGCGGGAAGCCTGCCTGAGAGTTCTGTCTCTCTCTCTCGGCCCCTCTCTCCCCAAAATAAATAAATAAATCTTTAAAAAATATATTATTTACAGTATCACCCCAAAAAAGTCAGATCTAGGAATAAATCTAATAAAAGATACATAAGAGTTCTAGCCAGAAAGCCACAAAATATTGAGAAAAAGTAAAAATGAGTAAATAATGGGAAAATACCTCAAATTCACAGATTAGATTAGTATTATAAAAAATATTCTTTCCAAAATTGATTTAAAATTCAGGGCAAATCCAATACACATTCTAGTAGAATTTTGTGTGTAAATTAATAAAAGGGTTCTGAAATTTATATGGAAATGTAAATGGCCCATCATATAGGTAATTAAGTAACAAGGCCATAATAAATAAAATGTAATTGGAAGATCTGATACCATATATCAAAATTCATTGTAAAGCTACAGCAACTAGGACTGTGTCAAAGAAGGATCTGGTGACAGAGTCATAAATCCATGAGAAGTAGCAGACCAAGAAGAGCCTTGTGCATCCATGGACAGTAGACTGATGTGACAAGGAAGGCACTGCAGAGCAGTAAGTTAAGGTAATGCTTTCCATAGACAATGCTGAGTCGACTGGATACTCACACGGGAAAAAGAAAATGAGTACAACACACAGCAAAATTAATTCCCAACAGATTAAACACACAAATGTCTAGAGAAAGTGTAGCATACTATTTTCATGATCTTGCAATGAGGAAAGTTTTCTTAGACAGGAAACCCACAAACCGTAAATCGCTAAATAGGACCATATCAAAATAAAGAATTTCCTTTAAAGCAGTATCATCAAGACAGTACTAAGTACAAGCAAGGAATGAGCCAAAGTAACTGGCATACCCTGCTGGCTGAAGTCTAAACTGCTACGCCGCTTTCAAAAGCGGTGTAGGATCACATATTAAAGCTGAATGTTCTACTCCTAGGTATATACACTCAACAGAAATCATGCACATCGTCACCAAAAGACATGTACAAGAATTTCAAAGCACTGGGGGTGCTGGGGTGGCTCCCTCAGTTAAGCATCTGACTCCCGGTTTCAGCTCAGGTTGTGACGTCAGGGTCACAACATCCAGCCCCGCTTTGGGCTCTGCACTCAGCAAAGAGTCTGCTTGCGACTCTCTCTCCTTCTGCCCCTCCCTCTCCACACTCTCCCACTCTAAACTGAATACAAGTATCATGGTTTAGTCATAGCAAGAAACAGAGTAACAACTACAGAGCAGCGAAACTGAATGAACTAAATGTAATGGAAAGCTACTCACAAAATAATACATGATAGCCAAACACAAAAAGTTCAAACATAGCTGATCAGAGAAGTTCTAAGACCAGAGGGGGGCCTGGGTGGCTCAGTTGGTTAAGCGACTGCCTTCGGCTCAGGTCATGATCCCGGAGACCCAGGATCAAGCCCCACATCGGGCTCCCTGCTCGCAGGGAGGCCTGCTTCTCCCTCTCTCACTCCCCCTGCTTGTGTCCCCTCTCTGGCTGTGTTTCTCTCTGTCAAATAAATAAATAAAATCTTTTTAAGAAAAAGAAGTTCTAAGGCCAGAGAAGTGAGGGGGGCCAGGAGGAATGCTCCTCTTCTCTGCAGTGAAGGCACATTCTATATTGCTGTTTCTCAGGGCACCCGGGTGACTCAGTCAGGTGGGCATCTGCCTTTAACTCAGTCATGACCTCAGGGTCCTGGGATGGAGCCCTGCATTGGGCTCCCTGCTCAGCGGGGACCCTGCTTTTCCCTCTGCCTCTGCCCCCATTAGTTCTTGTTCTCTCAAAAATTTTTTTAAAAATTAAAAAGTCTATTCTCCACCTGGATTGTGCTTATATGAGTATATTTACTTAGTGACGATTCACCGAGTCATGCATTATGCTAATATTGCCAAGCTCACATTCCTTTACCTTTTCCTTCCAAAACTTTTTAAGAGGGAGAAGGCTAACACAATGTAACAATATCATCTGTATTTATCCATTGAAAACATTAATTCACTGAAAAATAACATGTTATTTAAGTAAATCACAAATCATTCTGTACACACATCGTTTTGCATATAACCACAGGAAAGAAACGACTTATACACACTGAAGAGCTACTGATAATTCTGTATTCCTCGCAAATTGCCTTAAAAACATAAAACACCAAACCACTTCCATTTAGATTGTATATTTGCCAACTGATTTTACAATCAAAGGAAAAGACTGATTCATACGCAGAGGTGTAAGTCTGTGTGACTTGCTTCCTTGAAACTAAGCCAGAATGAGCTTTCACAGAGAAGGACTGCCACAGGACAGACTCCCGGCACACGGTGACAGTCCGACAGGGGAAAGTGAGCTCCGTGGACATGGTCTGAGGGCAGCTGTGCAATGGTGAAGAAAAACCAACTCGCTTGTCCTCCTCCACTTACTGCATACTCACTCAAGGGAAATGCAAACTCTATTTTCAAGAAATTCCTAATTATCATAATAGGGCATCTGTCCTAAATTTATGCGGTGCTGGACGCTTGGGTGGCTCAGTCAGCGAAGCACCTGCCTCTGACTCAGGTCATGACCCCAGGGTCCTGGGATCGAGTCCTGCACTGGGCTCCCCACTCAGTGGAGAGTCTGCTCCTCCCTCTCCTTCCTGTTCCCTCCTCCTTCTCTTCTCTTTAAATAAATAAAATCTAAAAAAAAAGAAAAAAAGTACATGGTGCTTGCCTAGTTCAGTCACTGAAACCAAAATGCAGCACAAAGAAGGAAAGGGGGAAGCGATGACAATAGGAACCTCTAGAAACCCTCATGCACCGGAACATCAAATCAATCAAAGTGGACTATTAAGTACGTAAAATCCCACGAGGCGTAACATCAGGAAAAATGCTTGACTGTGCAAAGTCTGTTATGTTCCTCTTCCAGTTTGTGGGCTGAATCCTCGTTGGCTGGCGCTGGATGACGCATCCGCTGGAACTTGAGTCTCGGTGTTGCCAGTACTAAAGACTAGTATACATCATAAAAATCACCCTACTTTAAAATAGGATTTAAAAACTCAAGTGTAATCATCTGTACCTTTAAAAGTTAGTAGAAAAAAACAGTCTACTGGCCATAGATAATTACTGCAAAGACTACTGCATAAGCCACTTAAAAAGACAAAAATCTATTAAAAGATTCCTTTTTTACTTTATCTTACTGTAGCTTTGATTTGCATTTCCCTGATAAATCCATTACATTTTCAAGGGATATTGTCTTTTAACTGGTCCACTTACAGATATGATGGTCCTACACCAGGAATCAGGGGCAACAGATACCTTTGAAAGGTTTCATCATATGGGGCGCCTGGGGGGGCTTGTTCGTTAAATGTCTGCCTTTGGCTCAGGTCATGATCCCAGAGTCCCCGGGATCGAGCCCCGCATTGGGCTCCCTGCTCAGCAGGAAGCCTGCTTCTCCCTCTCTCACTCCCCCTGCTTGTGTTCCCTCTCTTGCTGTGTTTCTCTCTGTCAAATACATACATAAAATTATTTACAAAAAAAAAAAGATGAAGAAAAAGGCTTCATGGTCCTTTAGGCATGAATTCAAGTCTAAGAGCATAAAGCTAGAAGATTTCATGAACCCAAACCACCTGATTTGATGTTCTCCAACTGTGAGCTGTTTACTCGGTGGATGAGGGTTTCTTAGTCATATGGCATAATTAGCCTCTACTCTGTACATAAAAGGCATATGCAAATGAGCGATAATTCTATTTCCAAATTAGAGAATACTAAAGAAAACACTCATTCTCTATTTGAAAATATCTCATATTACTAAGGTCAATACAAAAGACTTAGTAAAAGGACAGTACTCAATTTTCTACTGATCAATCCAAAAAAGTAGGGAAATAATAAGGGCCTTGCAGTTAGCCTCAAGCTTTTGAAAAATAAAAATGACCCTGCTATGTGTTCACACAAACCCTGTCCTCTACCCATCTGAGTCCTTACATAGGACAGTTCTCAGAACTGCTTATTGGTTCTACTTCCTTTGGTAATATGTGTTCTGTAGGCCAGAGGCCCATCAGCATCCAGGACCAGGTCCTCCAAGCCTGACACGCAACAGGTGTTCAACAAGTACTTGTTGTAGGGCATCACCACACTGGCTGATCTCATCCTGCCTTAGGTCAGCTAACATGGCTGGACAGTGTGCTTCAAGGTTGTTGAGGAGATCCTCAGGTTCTCATCACAAGGAAAAGCACCTTTTTCTCTTTTTTTCCTTTATTTCTTCTCACACCTGTGCGAGATGACTGGCATTAACTCTGCGGTAGGTGCTTCGCGACGTAAGTCCGACCACCAGGGGTATACCAGAGACCGACACAGTGCCGTGCCAATGTCTTCTCAGTAAAACTGGAAGAAACATCCTGAGAGAAAAAACCAGATCATACAACTATCGTAATCAAAAAAGTACGGTACTGGCATAAAGACAGGCACAGAAATCAACAAAACTCACAGAGAACTCAGAAAAACCCCCAAATGGTTTCCGTCAATTATAGCAAAGGAGCCAAAAATACACAATAGGGAAGGGACAGCCTCAGGAACAAGACAGTCATGTGCAGAAGCCACTACCTTCCATCATACACAAAAATCAACTCAAAATGATTCAACATTTCAATCTAAGACCTAAAACCATAAAACTCCTACAAGAAAACATAGAGGTGTAGCTCCTGGACATTGGTCCCTTGGTAATAATTGTTATCTGACACCAAAGTGAAAGTCAACAAGTGGGACATCAAACTAGAACCGCTCATGCACAGCAAACAAAACCACCAAAAAAAAAAGAAAAGGAAAGAAAGAAAGAAAAAGAAAAGAAAAAAAGAAAAGGCAACCTACAGAATGGGAGGAAACAGACACAAATCAGACATCTGATTCGGAGTTAATCTCCAAAATACATAAAGAACTAATGCAACCCAACAGAAAACAATCCCATCCAAACATTAGAGAATACCAACATAGGCACACCTCCTCCCACTGCACTTGACTTTACTGTGCTTCACAGACACTGTGTTTTAAAGATTAAAGCCTCTGCCTTTGGCTCAGGTCATGATCTCAGAGTCCTGGGATTGAGGCCCGCGTCAGGCTCGCAGGGAACCTGCTTCCTCCCCTCTCTCTCTGCCTGCCTCTCTGCCTACTTGTGATCTCTCTGTCAAATAAATAAATAAAATCTTAAAAAAAAAAAAAGATTAAAGGCTTGTCACAACTCCACCAGCACACTATGTCAAAGAAATCAAAGAAATAGTGGTCTTTACCTCGATGTTCATTACTGCATTACTTACAACAGGCAAGACACGGAAAGGATTTGTGTGTCCGTGGACAGATGGGTAAAGAAAATGGGGTACACACACCCCCCAGAAAACGATTCAGCCATAAAAATGGAGGGAGGGGCACTGGATGGCTCCATTGCTGAGCATCCGACTTGGTTTCAGCTCAGGCCATAACCTCAAGGTCCCAGGATCAGTGGGGCTCTGTGTTCAGCATGGACTGTGCTAGAGATTCTCTCAAATGAATAAATCTTTACAAAACCAAAGTGGAATGAAGTCCTACCATTTGGGGTAACATGGATAGACCTTAAGGGTATTCTGCTATGTGAAATAGGTCAGACACAAGTACTGTGATCACACTTACATGTGAAAGCTTAAAAAACAAGCTCAGTAGCACGAAGACGGTGAAGGAGGTCAAGAGTTAAAAGGCAGGCACATCCAGTTCCTAGACGCACGCGTCCTGTCAGGAACAGCGCAGAAACACCGTGAACAACACTTTATTCTGCATCTGAAACTAAGGGAGAGTCAACCTTCAGAGTTGACGTCGTAAGGAAAACCACGTATGTGAGCTAACAGAGGTCAGCTTCTGGGGGTGATCATTTCTCCACAAATGAATGTACACTCATCGTACTGTACACCTAAAACTAATATAATGTTCTCCGTCATATCTACATCAGGACACGTCGCTGTGCATTTCGAACACATCAAAAACACAGAAGCACACACAAAATGACCGAACACACAGCTCTTCCATCTGCCGATTTCATCATGAAATGGAAGCCTGCAAAGAATCACATTCTGAAAGAGGTCTGGGTTGTAAACTCTCATGAACAACTGATTAAACAAACAAAATGGGCCTAAAAACCCTTGACCTGCAGAGTCAGACCTCAAGTATTCGCTCTCCTGCTCTGCCCTGAACAGTGTGGGTCGTCTACCCAACTCTGATGAGGGGCAGCGTGCAGAGATTCTTCTGGCGACGACTCTGGCCCTTTATTCTGCGAACACCAGCATAAGTATCAAACGCTTAAACTTTCTAAAATGTGAAAACTTTTTATTCAAAGAAACACACTTTCCCTTTCATAAGAAATGTCATCAGCAAACAAAAGAGAGTAAAGCTAGTAACTACTCCTTTCTGGGGGGACAGAAAGAACTCGAAAGATGTAAAAGACTGAAAGATTAAAAAGATTAAAAGTTTTTTTTAACACTTTGTAACATAAAAGTAATTACAAAGAACACAAATGTCTCTCTCCTGATACAGCAACGATATACAAGTATCTCATGAAAATATGTAACAACGGTGGAAATATGTGCTTTAGACAATACCCCTAATTTTGCATTTCCATATTGTTGAGCCAAGGAAATTTTTTTAACCAGTAATCTAAATTGATGTTATCACTGGAAATTTATGAAATGTTATACTTTTGTCATAATTTTATTTTTTACTGAGATCATTTTTTTTCAATTCATATTAACACAGCATATATCAGTTTCAGGTGCACAATGTAGTGATTCACCCCTTCCATCCATCACCCGGTGCTCATCACAGGTGCGCTCCTTCACCCCCATAACCCATTCCCCCTCCCCCACCACCTCCCCCACTCCTGACCAGCAGTGTGGGCTCTAGAGTGAAGAGTCTTTTTTCCTTTCCTCATTTGTTTTTTTCTTCAGTTTCACGAGTGAAAGCATATGGATGTCTTTCTCCGACATATTTTCGATTAGAATACTCTCTAGCTCCCATCCATTACTTTGCAGATGAGAGGTGATTTGTTAAGTACTTTTTCTAAAATATTCTGAATACCTAAACATTAACTCTTTAATATTAAAGAAAACTACTGTTAGCTGTCTATAGCAGTTCATACTAAAAGCATACCTAATTTTGTTTAAAGGGCATAAAAGAAAATGCTTTCGTGATGTGTGTTGGGTTTTTTTTTAAGATTTTATTTATTTGACAGAGAGACAGCGAGAGAGGGAGAAGCAGGCCTCCCACCGAGCAGGGAGCCCGATGCAGGGCTCGATCCCAGGACCCTGGGATCATGACTGGAGCTGAAGGAAGATGCTTAAGGACTGAGCCCCCCAGGCGCCCCTGATGTGCTTCTTTCAAAAGCCCGGCCTCTAGTGTCTCGCATCCAAGGTCTACGAACGCCTGCTCCTCGCCAAGCCCGCTCTGGGTCCTTGGGCCATCACTGACAATTCAGAAGCTCGGGGGCAGGCAAGAAGCATACCAACGAGATGAATTCAGACAGCACCAAGTCTTCCGAAGGACCCGTGGGGACAGCTCCAGCCACGGTCGATGCTGTCAGGGTCTCAGGCCACAGGCACCTGGACGGCTGGCTAGACATGGTCCCGGTCCCGGGGCGGGGGCTTAACAACTGAACCCATGAGCTCAGCAAAGCAGGTCTCCCTCCCTCCCCACTGTGAGTGGGCCTCCCCCCAGTCCTCAGAGGGCCTGGACAGAACAAAAGGGTGAGGAAGGAAGGAGGTGCCTTTTCCTTCTGCCTATTAAGGTGGCCATCTCATCTCCCCTCCTGACTTGGGACAGGGATTTGTTTACACCATCAGCTCCCCTGCTTTCAAGCCCTTTGCCTGGAGTAGGAGCACACCACCAGCTTTCCTCATCTCCAGCTTACAGATCTTGGGACCCCCTATCCTCAGCCTCCAGAAACACGTAACAGAGCCTTCACAATAAATCTCCACTTGTGAGCATGCATGCACCCTCTGTTCTCTGGAGCGGCCGCCGGTCGAGTCACTGTGGTAACCCTTCGTGTTTGTTCACCAAGTACTTGTAGCCCTCGTCCCCAGCATCGGTAGGACTGCACTTCCCACTGTCCTCAAACTAGGTTTAGCTTTGTGGCTAGATGTGGCAGGTGGACTCTGAGTAAAAGGATCTATGCCAATCCTACTCTGCAAGGTTTAGAATCGCTCTGTGATCTATGGGTAATGACAATGCTCCAGACGGTGGCGGCGGTGTCATCCCAAGTCCCAGAATAAGGACCATGCACAGCCGAGCTCCCAGCCAGTGTGTGAGGGACGAGTGAGATGAGAAGAGCCCAGCAGGACCCTCTCTGTGGCTGCAGGGTAATCGCTGCCCCCCTACCCTGCTGGTGGGAACACAAATGCACAGTCTTATGAGGGAAGGAGGCAGAAACCACCAAAATCACTTCTGCTTTTACATTCACGACTGTTATGGGCACAAAGCCCGTTAACACGGTGCTCCCTGCAATGGAAGCTGACGGCTTCCATCTCTCACGGGGCGCCCACACAGCGAAGTACAAAGAAGAATGGGGGGCAACGTAAAAACGCAAGGAGGAAGTAGGGTTCGTGAACATGAGAAGCTTTTGTGTCACAGGATACCATCACTAAAGTGGAAAGACGTCCAGAGAAGGGACAAGATCTGCGCAAATCACGTATCTGATAAAAGACTTCTACGCATAACCTATAAACAAGATTCTCAAATTTATTAAAAAGACAACCCAACTAAAACATGGGGAATGACATGAACAGATATCAGGACATGAGGAGACATTTCTCCAAAGATAAACAACTGACCAGTAAGCACCAGACAAGATGCCCAACAAGCCAGCGCGGGGAAAACGCACCTGCAAGCCACGGTGCGGTGCGCGGCTCCGAGGGCGGGGCGACCCGGAGGGCTGCCCGAGGGAGGCGGGCCCTCGTCTGCACCACGAGGCAGCCACTCTAAAAGTCTTCTTCTCAGAAGAGGAAGAGCGAGCCAGCAACTTTCCTCAGCACTGACGAGGACTGGAGAGGCGCCGGTCCACGGTCTGAACCCCCAGCTAGCAGACCAGTCCTGGGGTGTGATGCACTCACGGGAGTTCAGGCAAGAACACCGTGGGAAACACTCGGAGCTGCTGAGGCGCCAGACCCCCAACGTGCCAGACCCCCAACGTGCTCGCCGCGGGGCAGCAATCAAGATGACGGAGCTGACGGAGCTGCTGGCTAAGCCCGCGGTGGCGCCGGTTCGGAAATACCTAAGGGCACCCAGTCGGCACGTGATGCGCCTCACACAGCATCCTGTGGATTCTGTCTCCACACGGAGTAACCACGGCATGCTCAGTGACAGAATGCTCACACAGAAGGCCACGGGCCACACGCCTGTACCCAGCGGAAACATTCAGGATGAGCCAATCCGCACGGACAGCGTGTGGAAGAGGGACAGTGCGCGAGGAGAAAGGACAGTGCCCAGAGGAAAGGCAACGCACGGAGGAGGAAGGACAGCCTGAGGAGGAGG
>PITA01026182.1:0-23075 GCA_004023965.1 Spilogale gracilis
CAAGGTGCCCATCAACAGATGAATGGATAAAGAAGATATGGTACATATATACAATGGAATACTATGCCTCCGTCAGAAAGGATGAATACCCAACTTTTGTAGCAACATGGACTGGACTGGAAGAGATTATGCTGAGTGAAATAAGCCAAGAAGAGAAAGTCAAGTATCGCATGGTCTCACTTACTTGCGGTGCATGAGGCGCAAACTGGAGGACAGTGGCAGAAGGAAAGCAAATGGGAACTAGAGTAATCTAGGGAGGGAAACGAAACAACAGAGACTTTGAACATAGAAACAAACTGAGGGACTTGGAGGTAGGGGGGTGGAGGGATGGGAGAGCCTGGTTGTGGGTACTGGGGACACCTAAAGCGTGGAGCACTGGGTGTGGGGAATGGGGAATGAATCTTGAAACACTGGGAAAAAAAATTTTTAGTAACAATAAAAAAAAAAAAAGAGTTTATCCACCAAGAAGATCTAACAGTTGTAAATATTTATGACCCCAACATGGGAGCAGCCAACTATATAAGCCAACTGTTAAGCAAAATAAAGAGTCATATTGATACAAATGCATTAAATGTAGGAAATCTTAACATGCCACTCTCAGCACGGACAGATCACCTAAACAGAAAATCAACAAAAAAACAAGAGCTTTGAATGAGACATTGGAGCAGATGGACCTCATAGATATATCCAGAACATTCCAACCTAAAACAACAGAATACTCATTCTTTTCAAGTGCACATGGAACTTTACCCAGAACAGACCACATATTAGGTCACAAATCCGGGCTCAACCAATATCAAAAGATTGACATTATTCCCTGCATATTCTCTGACCACAATGCCTTAAAACTGGAACTCAACCATGAGAAAAAGTTTGGAAGGAATTCAAAACTTGTAAGCTAATGGCTATCCTGCTCAAGAATGTTTTCATCAACCAGGAAATCAAAGAACTTAAACATTTCATGGAAACCAATGAGAATGAAGATCCATCGATTCAAAACCTATGGGATATGGCAAAGGTGGTCCTAAGAGGAAAATATATAGCTAACCTCCATATCTAACCCTCACTCCAAAAAACTGAAAAATCCCAAACACACCAACTCTCTTTATGCCTTAAGGAACTAGAAAATCAACAACAAATTAAGCCAACCCCACACATAAGATGGGAAATAATTAAGACTAGAGCAGAGATCAATGAATTAGAAACTAGAGATACAGTAGAACACATCAACAAAATTAGAAGCTGGTTCTTTGAAAGAATTAATAAGATCGATAAAGCATTGGCCAAACTAATCCAAAAGAAAAGGGAGAGGACCCAAATTAAGAAATTTATGAATGAAAGGGCAGAGATCAAGACTAAAAACAAAGAAATAGAAACAATTATCAGAGATTATTATCAACAGTTATACACCAATAAGTTAAACAACTGAGAAGATATGGGATGCATTCCTGGAAACGTATAAACTTTCAAGACTGAAGTTGGAAGAAACTGACAACCTGAATGGACCAATATCTAGTAACGAGATGGAAGCCATCATCAAAAATCTCCCAAAAAAACAAGAGCCCAGGACCTGACGGATTCCCTGGAACTGTCTACCAAACATTCAAAGAAGAAATAATACCTATTCTCCTGAAGCTGTTTCAAAAAATAGAAACAGAAGGAAAGCTTTCAGACTCTTTCTATGAAGCCAGCATTACTTTAATCCCAAAACCAGGCAAAAACCCCATCAAAAAGGAGAATTTCAGACCAATATCCCTGATGAATATGGATATCAAGATTCTCAACAAGATCCTAGCTAATGGAATCCAACAGTGCATTAAAAAGACTATCCACCACGACCAGGTCGGATTTATCCCTGGGATGCAAGGGTGGTTCAACATTCACAAGTCAATCAATGTGATAGAACAAATCAATAAAAGAAGCCAGAAGAATCGCATGGTCCTCTCGATTGATAGAGAAAAAGCATTTGACAAAATACAGCATCCGTTCCCAATTAAATTTCTTCAAAGTACAGGGATAAAGGAAACATTCCCCAACCTCATAAAATCTATGTAAGAAAAATCCACAGCAAATATCATTCTCAATGGAGAAAAACTGACAGCCTTTCCACTGAGATCAGGAATCAGGATGTCCACTCTCACCACTATTATTCAACATAGTGGTAGAAGTCATAGCAAAAGCAATCAGAAAACAAAGAAATAAAAGGTATTCAAATTGGCAAAGACGTAGTCAAACTCCGTCTTTGCAGGTGATATGACACTTTATATGGAAAACCCAAAAGACCCCTAAACTACTAGAACTCATTGAACAATTCAGTATTGTGGGAGGATACAAAATCAACAACAGGTATCAGCTGCATTCTTTTACACTAACAATGAAAATATAGAAAGGGAAATTAGAGAATTGGTTCCATTTACTGTATCATGAAAAACTATAAGATACCTTGGAATAAACCTAACCAAAGAAGTAAAGGATCTTTACTCAAGGAACTATAAAACACTCATGAAAGAATTGAAGAAGACACAAAGAGATGGAAATGCATTCCATGCTCATGGGTCAGAAAACGAAACATTGTTAAAATGTCTATACTGCTCAGAGCAATCTAAACTTTCAATGCCATCCCCATCAAAAGTCCACCAAGATTTTTCAAAATGCTGGAACAAACAATCCTAAAATTTACTTGGAACCAGAAAAGACCCCAAATTGCTAAGGGAATGTTGAAAAAGGAAAACAAAGCTGGGAGAATCTTGTTGCCTGATTTCAAGCTTTATTACAAAGCTGTGATCACCAAGACAGCATGGTACTGGCACAAAAACAGACACATAGACCAATGGGCAGAGTAGAGAGTCCAGATATGGACCCGCAATTCTATGGTCAAATAATCTTCGACAAAACAGGAAAAAATATCCAGTGGAAAAAAGACAGTCTCTTCAATTAACGGTGCTGGAAAAATTGGACAGCTATGTAAAGAAGAATGAAACTCAACCATTCTCTTATACACAAAGATAAACACGAAATGGATGAAAGATCACAACAAGAGGCAGGAATCTAGAGGAGAACAAAGATAAACACGAAATGGATGAAAGATCACAACAAGAGGCAGGAATCTAGAGGAGAACAGAAGCAGCAACCTCTTTGACATCAGCCACAGAAACTTCTTTCAAGACAAAGACCTTCAAGACCTTCTCCAAAGGTAAAGGAAACAAACGAGAAAATGAACTTTTGGTACTTCATCAAAATAAAAAGCTTCTACACAGCAAAGGAAACAATCAACAAAACAAAAAGACAACCCATAGAACGGGAGAAGATATTTACCAATGAGACTACAAAGGACTGATATCCAAGATCTATAAAAACTCCTCAAACTCAACAACCAAAAAAAATGATGATCACATCAAAAAACAGGCAGAAGACATGAACAGATACTTCTCCATAGAAGACATACAAATGGCTAGCAGACACATGAAAAAATGTTCATTATCATTAGCCATCAGGGAAACTAAAATCAAAATTGCACTGAGAAACTACCTTACACCAGTTAGAATGGCCAAAATTAACAAGACAGGAAACAATACGTGTTGGAGAGGCTGTGGAGAAAGGACAACCCTCTTACACTGTTGGTGGGAATGCAAGTCGGTGCAGTTGCTTTGGAAAACAATATAGAGATTCCTGAAAAAATTAAAAATAGAGCTACCATAAGACTCTGCAATTGCACTACTGGGTATTTACCCCAAATGTACAGAGGTACGGAAAAGAAGGGCCACATGTACCCTAATGTTCATAGCAGCAATGGCCACAATTGCTAAACTGTGGAAGGATGCAAGGTGCCCTTCAACAGAAAAAAGGATAAAGAAGATACAGTCCGTATATACAATGGAATACTACGTCTCCATCAGAAAGGATCAATACCCAACTTTTGTAGCAAAATGGATGGGACTGGAGGATATTATGCTGAGTGAAATAAGCCAAGCAGAGAGTCAAGTATCATATGGTTTCACTTACTTGTGGAGCATAAGTAGTAACACTGAGGACAGTGGGAGAAGGGAAGAAAATTTGAACTGGGGTAAATTAGAGAGGGAGATGAAGCATGAGAGACTTTGGATTCTAACAAATGAACTGAGGGTTTTGGAAGGGAGGGGGTGAGCCTGGTGGTGGGTATTGAGGGCATGAATTGTATGGAATACTGGATGTGAGGCTTAAAGAATGAATCTTGGAACCCTAAAAAAATAAGTTATTAAAAAAATTTTTTTTCTAGATGTCTCCTGACGCAAGGGAAACAAAAACAAAATTATAACTATTGATATATGAAAATAAAAAGCTTTTTAACAAGGTAAATAATACACAAAACAAAAATGCAACCTATTGAATGGAAGGAGATCTTTGCAAATGATATTTCCAGTAAGGAGTTAATGTCCAAAATATATAAAGAACTTACACAACTCAACAACAAAAAAATAAATAATCCAATTAAAAATGGGCAGAGGACCTGAATGGACATTATCTCAAAGAAGACATACAGACAGTCAACAGAGAGAAGATGCCAACATCACTAATCATCAAAGAAATGCAAGTGAAAAGCACAATGAGATATCATCTTCTAAGCTGTCAGAATGGCTAAAATCAAAAGGATAAGAAATAAGAAGAATTGACAAGGATGTGGAAAAAAGGAATACCTGTGTACTGTTGGTAGGAATTTAAGTTCATGCAGCTACTGTTGGAAATGGTATGGAGGTTCCTCAAAAAACTAAAATAAAACTACCATAAGATCCAGAAATTCCAGTATTGGGTATTTACCCAAAGAAAACAAAGCATTAATCCCAAAAGATATATGCACCCCTATGTTTATTACAGCATCACATATGAAAGTCAAGATATGGAAGCTACGTGAGTGTCCATCAATAGATGAGTGGATGAATAAGTATATATAAATAATTTATAAAACTCAACATGCAAAAACCAAATAATCCAATTAAAGAATGGGCAGAGGACATGAATAAACTTTTTTTCCAAAGAAGACATGCAGATGGCCAACTGACACATGAAAAGATGTTCAACATCACTCATCATCAGGGAAATGCAAATCAAAACTACAATGAGATGCCACTTCATACCTGCCAGAATGGCAAAAGTCAACAATCCAAGAAACAAAAGGTATTGGCAAGGATGTGGAGAAAGGGGACCCTCATGCACTGTTGGTGGGAACGCAAAATGGGGCAGCCAAGGCAGAAAACAGTATCGAGTTTCCTCAAAAAGTTAAAAACAGACCTACTCTATGACCCAGCAATTTTATTACTAGGTATTTAAATACCCAAAGGATACAAAAATACGGTTTCGAAGGGATTCATGCACCCTGATATTTATAAGAGCATTATCAACAATAGCCAAATTACGGAAAGGGGACAAATGTCTATTGACTGATGAATGGATACACCACGTGTGTGTGTGTGTGTGTGTGTGTGTGTGTGTGTGTGTGTGTGTGTATCAGAATGGAATATTACTGAACTATAAAAAAGAATGAAATCTTGCCACGTGCAGTAACATGGATGGAGCTAGAGGGTATTATCCTAAGTGAAATAAATCAGTCAGAGAAAGACAGATGCCATATGATTTCACTCATATGTAGAATTTAAGAAACAAATGAACAAAGAAAGGAAGGAACAATAACAAAACCTAGACTCTTGAATACTGAGAACTGGTGGTTGCCAGAAGGGAGGTGGGTAGGGGGGTGGATGATATAAGACTTCAATAATGAAACAACATGCAAAAGGAAAGTTATATGGATTATTTCTCAATGGATTATATCTTAGTGTGTTTCAAAGATTGGATATACCTAGTCATTACATAATGGAAGAAATTGTTTTTATATTAATTTTAGCATTTATAACTATTTCTTATTCTATCATTCACATAAGAAAACAACTTAAAATTCTGTACTGATACTAAGGTGAGTTCTGGAAAGATAGGTTCTCTATTTAGTTTCAAGGGTAATGATAAAATACAGAAGCATTCCATTGAATTGTGTTTTGATAACTTACACACATAATGCATGCTGAACTGAGAAGACTGGATGATTATTATTTTACAGGTAAAAAGAGCCTACTCAGATAAAATAATTCACAGTGACAATGGGCATTTACTGAGAGAAGCACATGAGCCAGGCACCATATTCACTGTTCTGTATGCGTTTTCTTGTTTATATTTACGAGAAATCTGTTATAAAGTCTTCTAACTTGAAATCTGCCCAAGTTTATGCAGCCCAGTAGTGGCTAAAAGATAACAGTGCAGCATTGCCTCAGTGGCTCACTCAGTTCAAACAGTTTAAGTCTGCCTTCGGTTCATGTCAGGATGTCAGGGTCCTACTACCCAGTCCTAGGATGAGCCCCGTGTAGGGGCTCCCTGCTCAGTGGGGAGCCTGCTTCTCCCCCTGCAACATGTCCCCCACTTCTGTGTGCACTCTCTCTCCTAAAATAAATTTTAAACGTCTTCAGAAAAGAAGAAAATAGTCCAGGTTTGTCTTCATCATGGTGGTCTTGAAAAAAAGATAGAGATTTAAATATTAAAACTTAAATAATAAATATAAAGATTTTACTTTTATGGCCTTTATGTTTTGTATTCATTAATCTTATTTTTCATGCTCTTGGGATTTGCATTAACCTTATTTTCATGCTCTTGGGATTTAGCATATTCATAACGTTGGATTAAACTTTAATCAATAGTGACTTAAAATTAAGATTTGCCAAGTTCCCTTGGTAATTCCTTTTGCCCAGAAGGAGCAGGAGCTCACATACATTTCCTGCCTGCAGATGGGCCTGGTTTTTCTGTTTTTCTTTTTTGTACCTTTGGTCTCAACTCCACCCCACACTCTCAGTTTAGCTCTAACCCCAAGAGGAAATCCAGAAAGAGCCTGCCTCTCGCAAGCAGCTGTCTCTTCATCACCTGGTCTTGACCTACTGGGATGTGGCTCATTCCACAATGTGTCATACAACCCCAGCGTTCTAGGTCTGCTTCTAGGTCTGCAAGGCAGACGGGTCTTTCCCTGTGATGCCTGCTCTTGCCGAGGGCCTAAATCCTTCCACCCGGCTCTTCGACAACTTCAATCCCTTCCCTATAGGTTCTCCTTTCCGCCCAGCAGGGATGCTTCATTCATGCCCTCTGCTGCAAAATAGAAACAAGACCTGGGCATGCCCCCATGTGTCTTGCGGGCACAGGGACTTTTCAAAGTCATGCCTGACCTGTTGATGTGCCTATGACATTTTTAGGTCCACATCTCATCTCTTTGGCTTGCAAGTCTGGAGTCTGGAACGGAGCACCAGATAAAACCATGTGCTTACTCACTTGCATTCTATCAAAGCCCTCGCCCACATCTAACCTACTGTACGTCACAGCTGGCATTCCTCAGTCACTGTCACCAATAACATAGTGTTCCAAAATGTGCTTTCTTACTAGACATAAGACAACTATATGGCATTGTTTCACCAAGCATTAAAAATAGAAAATTCTTTTTTTTTTTCTTTTTACGATTTTTGAGAGAGAGACAGAGAGACAGAGAGAGAGCATGTGCATGAGCAGGGGGAGAGGAGAAGGAGAAGCAGACTCCCTGCTGAGCATGGAGCCCAAGGAGGGACTTGAACCCAGGACCCTGGGATCATGTCCTGAGCTGAAATCAAGTCAGACACTTAACTGACTGAGTCACCCAGGCTCCCCCACTGAAATAGAAAATTTTTAATTAACAGAGAACTAACAAGAAAAATACAACCCCGCTCCCCTCCTGTCAGAATTATTTTATTGTGCAAGAGGAATAGCTTAAAATGATCAGAAGTTTAAGTAAACATCTTCCCTTGGTTTTTCTGCCTTTTGAAAATTTCAATAACATTTTTTCAAGTATTGTTTTTCTAATTCTATCTCTGGAGGTAGCCAGCATCTAGATCAAGAAACAGAGCATTATCTGCCCCTCTCCCAAAATAACTCTTCTAATTTGATTAGTTCTTGTTTTTAAACTTTATACACATGGACTCATCTGCTCACATTGTATTTCTGAAAGCCATCCATGTTCTTGCATGCAGACATAATTTACTCATTTTCATTCCTCTGTACAACTCCACGGTACAAATACACTACAGATGATGGACTTCTGGGGCTGGACCATAGTGTTTTCAACTTTCGAGTATTATAATAAGGAACGTAGCTACAAAAACTAGATTTGTGGTACCTATCTTTTATGAGCGTATGTGTGCATTTCTGCTGTACCAATATTTAAGGGTAGAAATTCTGAGTCAGGGGTTATGCATATGTTTTCACTTAAGAGCTAATGCTTTCCAAAATGTTGTACTAACTTATAACCTATCAGCAGCATTCATGAATTTTGGCTATTGCAAAATTTGCTTTCATCTGTCTCTTAGCCATTCTGATGAACACAGTATGATCTCTCGTGGTTTATTCTGTAATTTCCTAGTAGTTTAAAAAATTGAAGCCTCTTTATGTGGCTTTTTTTTTTTTTGGCCAATTTTTATACCTTCATGTAGGGCCTATTCCAATCTTATTCCTATCTTTTTACCTTGGGCACTTCGTTTTGTTTTGAATCATCATTTTGTTAGAATTCCATACACTAGATTGGGGATCTTTGACACTAGTTTGTAACATATCTTGGGGTCTTTGGGCTTCAGGTGGTAATCAAGTCTTTCAAATTACTATGAACCTCATTGACTTTGTCTTTTTATGGATTACTTGGATCATAAGGTGCCATTGACTGCCTAGGGGGGAAAAATCCTGGGAACAAAGAGGAAGAACTATAAAAAGGAGACAGGTTTACAAAAACTAGTGTTTGACCACATAAAGTTTCAGAATCTACTTGATGGGAAGCCCTCCTTTACAGGATTTTTTTATTCTTACCCATTAAAGTTGTGAATTGAGACATTTCCGTGTCTTTTTTTTTTAATTTTTAAATTCTTTTGGCACTTCTCAGATGTATAGTGATTTATGAACTAACCAAAGTAAATTATGTTCTCTTTACTTATATAATCTTGCCTTAGCCTGCCCTGTTTTCTTTAAGGAAAATTCATAAAACTACTAGGAAGAATTAGCCATTTTTTTATGACTTACTTGGACCTAAGTTTTCTTCATAATACGTATTAAAGGAATCTAGTATTTTACTCTTCTTACTGGAAATATTAATAGGCAATTCAAAATTAAAATGTATTTAGAGAGATATGTATAAAAACTTTTTAAAAAGATAGTTTATTGCTTTTGCTTAATTTGGTGTTATACGTCTTCTGTGTCAGGTCAGGATGACACAGTTAAGGAGAGGTTTAAGAAATTATGGGACGTTATCACACAAAAGTAATTCTTATTTGCCTGAATCATCTTTGGAATTTTGACAATGCAGTCCTCATTTTCACAAGGATTCTGAGATTTTTAAGCTGAGTCAACATTCCCACCAGATGGTGCAAGACGTAGTCCTTGAAATATAATATGGGAGCACAGACACAACCATTACTGCCCTACAACATATAAAACCTCTTACAAGAAAATGAAAGCTTGACTCAAAAGATGCTATTCCACATCCACACCCTACTGTGATGCATTTAATCATCTGAAAGACATGCAGGCATTAAATAAATTTCTAATCCCAATAGAGCATGATCAGATTTGGAAATATGAGAGCCACCAACGAATTTAGGAAAGGCAAAATGATTTGGCCATTCACTGAATAAAGTATTTTCTTTTCATGTATTATGTCCAATGGCTTAAGATCCATAAACATTCCCCAAGCTCTCAACTTCTAAGGAAATTTCCAGGTATGAGAGCCACTTTTCATCTAGTTTTAAGCACCCCAAATCTTCCTCATTTTTCAGACACATATAGGGTGGAAAAAATAGATCCCTTTCCATTTTAAGCAGCAGAAATCAAGACAGTTCTTAATTAAGTCACATTCAAACCAAGAAGTGTAAAATAAGCTACTACCATGTGAATGGAAGATTTTAGATCTCTCTTCTTTGACAACAAAAAGGGTGATTTGTATAGAGAAGGAAAAGAGAAAGAATAAAACTTACATATGCAAAATTATTTTATCTGGACAGTCCATTTGCAGCAAAGGAAAGCTGTGGGCTTGTCCATGTATACCAATAACAATGAAAATATAATTTTATACTTGTTCATACCAAGAAGGACAAATGCTACGTATCAGAAACTTTATATATCTCGGGGCGCCTGGGTGGCTCAGTTGTTTAAGCGACTGCCTTCACTCAGGTCATGATCCCAGAGACCTGGGATTGAACCCCATATTGGGCTCCCTGCTCAGTGGAAGCCTGCTTCTCCCTCTCTCACTCCCCCTGCTTGTGTTCCCTCTCTGGCTGTGTTTCTATCAAATAAATAAAATCTTAAAAAAAAAAAAAAGAAACTTTACATACCTCAACTTGTACAAGGAAAAAATGTAGGCCTGGACTCTTAGAAAAAGAATATTTAATAGATCATTTGTTCACATATACTCCACTAATTTCCAAAAATAGGCATGAGGTCGTTTCTGAAACTCCATAGGGTTAGAAACATAAAAACAGTTAAAGGGGAAGATGACAGAGAATAAAAGCAGAGCAAATCAAGGAAATCAGACAGAAAATTAGCATGCCGCATGTGCATTGCTTTCGTCTTCTAAAATTGCTAAAGATGAATCAAATACTAGAGTTTTAGGCTCCAGCACACAAAGCAGAAGGAAAATTTCATTCACTACAGCACAATCCAAGACCATATAACAAAAGTATACCAACTGTTAGGAAAAACAATTTTCTTGAACTGGTGTCTCCACTAGTTAAGTAAATGTAAAAAAGTATGATGGATGCCTGAAATACAAGAAGATATCAAACCTAAGCTCTTAATTTTGGCAAGAAGAAACTCTCAGGGAAATAGAAGATCCCATAACTCTTGGTGTTAGAATCAGGGTCAAGAAACTTTCATTAAGAGAGTATTTCTACTTAATCTGAAAATCAATAATTCATTCACACAGTCCATGGAATGTCCTGACTAAAGAGGCTAAAAGACAAGGCTATATGCAGAAACAAATTTTTCTTTTTTTAAAAGATTTTATTTATTTATTTGACAGAGAGAAACACAGCTAGAGAGGGAACACAAGCAGGGGGAGCGAGAGAGGGAGAAGCAGTCTTCCTGCCGAGCAGAAAGCCCTATGTGGGGCTCGATCCCGGATCTCCCGGATCTCCAGGATCATGATGAGCTGAAGGCAGTCGCCCCCAGAAACAAATTTTTAAACACACACCAATTTGAGGTGGTAAGCACAATATATCTGTCATTAAATGTGTGGGGAAGCATGACATTTACATTATAGTAAACACACAGATGCATAATTAAAATACAATGTATCTAAATTAGACACATAGTAATTCAGTTGCAGGTTCATAACCAAGGCAATGCACCCTGAAGTACCCGTGCTTCTTGAAATTATGAGAAGTGTTTGTATAAAGCTGTGTTTCCCCTAGTTGGCAAAGGGAAATTAAAATCAGTATTTTCTGAGAACTTCATTCAAACTGCTCCTTGTTAATATGTCTACTGTATAGAGCATCTAGGAAGAAAATGATCCTAAAATAATCCACTGGCTTCCAGTGACAAAGACCACAAAAACTGAGACACTCACAGTGCTTTAGCGTTCAGAATTAAGTAATCCACACTCCTGACTTTAAATGTAGCTCTCAAATATAATAGTTCTCTCAGGGTACTTGGCATTTTTTTCTACCATGCCATTATTTCTCTAAGGTTAAGTAACATACAACTATCAAAAATGGTTAAAGGCTTTAAAAGGCACCCAGTCCTAAAGCAATTATTTGCCTGAGAGAAGACAAGAGTGGCCAGAGAGTTGAAGTGTAAGACCTCACTGCCACTTAATTCTGGGACTGAGTCCAAGTGATTTGAGCCAGCCCCCTTCTCTGGGATCAGGGAGACAGCAGAGCTTAGTCCCTGGGCCGGGATGCCCCCCTGACCAGCTGTGGGCAGGTGATATGCTGCTTCTGTGCCTCTGTGTTCCCATCCGTAAATTAAGACTAATAGAAGAATCCCATGGAGTTTCAGAGGAATTTGAATGAGTTAATTCCTGAGGAGTGTTTAGACTACTCAGCATCATGTAAACATAAGGGACCAGGTCACTATTAGTATCCTCCTGGATATGAGCCAGGCACGGGGCTAGTATAAGATGCCATACTGGGGAAACATGCTAAACCCACATAACTGTGCTGGAATTGTTCTCCATCAGACCCGTGCGAGCAGGCATGGGGGCTGGGGTCCCCTGGGAGGCACCGACCTGACTACAAGCAAACACAACCACCCCCTTCGCTGTACACCATGCGGATTTCTACACGATGTGCCCCTAAGGATGTCTTCATCCTCTTACAGTGCCCCCCGGTTTTCCCCCTCAACAGCATCATTCTGCTAAACCCCACATCTCATACTTATTGAGAAAACGTAATAAAGAATAAGGATCTGACAGTGAGAAAAGTTCCTTTGCTGACGCTTTCTCAGAATCATATTTTCTTTCAGGCGTAACTTCCTTAAATCTGGCTTCTCTAATAACCCAAAGACGCAATATTCACAGGTTTTTTGACATTCAGTAGACATCAAGTCAACATTTTAATTCAATGTTTCTGACACTGAGTTCTTCTCATCTGCAGTCTATAGAGAGAGGAACTTATTACACTAACTTCTGGAAAATAACCTCACAACTCAGATTTCCTGATCATACTTACTTAGTCCCTCCCTAGATTTGCATTAAGTCAGGCTCTTGGGTTGCAGTTAAAAAGACATGCAGTAAACTGGAAAAATTAGTTACTAAATTGAGCAGTGCTTCTAAAACCAGATCTGATTTGTTAATTTAATAGAGGGAATCATGATTCACAGAGGCCACCTAAATTCAAAAAGCAATTAGTTGCCTTGTTAATTGCCTCCGAATTTTTCACAGAAACTTAATATGTTCTGTTATTTTCACCAACATTCCATTCCTGCCACGATTCTACTCCTCACTTCACATGGGAAACAGGGGATGTGGAAGTTACCAGCAAGTCCTTAAAAAAAGCAAACCAGACCGAATTCTCACTTCACTGGTTATGGGCTGAGTGATACATGGAAAGTTACTAAAACTTATTGTCACTTTCCCCAATAATACAATAAAAAAAAAAAATCTATGCCTACCATAGAGGTAGGTGTTTTATTTGTTTGTAGTTATTTAAATAAATTCCATAGGCTAAAATATTAAGTTTTTCCTACAGTTCTCAGAAAAATAATAAAAACAGTTGCTGCCATTTGTTCACCATCAGAAAGGTGTATTCATTAATATTTTCCAAAGGACAAAGAGGACCAACAAAGTTAATGTTCCAAAGTCCAGCTTTATCTTACTTAGCTCACACTGAAAATTAAAAGTAATATATCAAATACTCACTAATTTTTCCAAACTTGCTCTTAACGGTTACATGGTTGCTTTTGAATAGTTTTTTTCTGTATTCTGGACACTGTTTATTTGACTTTTAAAAATAAATATGTTGCAAAATAACTTTTAGTTTATTGCTTTTCTTTTTTCACCATTTATAGCATTTCTGTCATAGTGATCTGTTATTTTTTTTTTTTAAGATTTTATTTATTTGACAGAGGGAAACACAGCTACAGAGGGAACACAAGCAGGGGGAATGAGAGAGGGAGAAGCAGGCTTCCCGCTGAGCAGGGAGCCCGATGTGGGGCTCGATCCTGGGTCTCCAGGATCATGACTTGAGCCAAAGGCAGTCACTTAACCAACTGAGCCACCCAGGTACCCCTGTTATTCTGATGTAACCAAGTTTAACAGTCATTTTTGATTAGCAGAGGACACTTCAGTTAGTGATATTCAACTAATGGCTTTGATCCAAAGTTAGGGACATCTGAATTTCCTGGGGGCTTTTTTTCTTTTTTTTTCTTTCAGATTTTATTTATTTATTTATTATAGAGAGAGAACACAAGTAGGGTTGGCCAGGAGGGAAAAGCACGCTCCCTGCTGAGCAAGGGGGCAATGAAGGACTCTATCTCAGGACCCCACGACCATGATCTCAGCTGAAGGCAGATGTTTAAGCAACTGAGGCACCCTGGAGCTCCTGGGGGCTTTTTTTCAACATACAAAGTGCTAGGGATTCTGACCCGTACTCCCTGCAGGCTGGGAGCATCACGACCAGAGAGCTGCACCCCATACTGACAGCAATGACCATGTGATGGAGAACAAAATGTTAAAATCCACAGTTACATAACCAACAGAAAAACAGACTAAAGCAAATCTTTACCTCTGAAGCTAATGTAAGATTCACATTCACATCAAACGAAGAGGGATGAGTGCCACTGAGGAGTAAGAGTTTCAAAAGGAGCAGGTTTATATTCTGCCAACACTGGTGCTGCCCTTCTCCTTTTAGAATTCTTCTTCTTCTTCTTTTTTTTTTTTTAAACTGAGCTAAAATAGCCATCATATAAAATGTACTATTTTAACCATTTTTCAGCGTACACTTCAGTTGCCTTCAGTACATTCACATTATCATGTGACCATCACCACCATTCCAATCTAGCATGTTTTTGTCTGCCCAAGTTGAAGTTCTTTCTTTTCTTTTTTTAAAGATTTTATTTATTTATTTGACAGAGAGAAACACAGCGAGAGAGGGAATACAAGCAGGGGGAGTGAGAGAGGGAGAAGCAGGCTTCCCGCCAAGCAGGGAGCCCAATATGGGGCTCCATCCCGGGTCTCCGGGATCATGACCTGAGTCGAAGGCAGTCACTTAACCAACTGAGCCACCCAGGCGCCCCCCAAGTTGAAGTTCTGCAGCCTTAAACATGAACTCCCTGTCCCCCTCCGCACCGCCCCTGGGAAACCACCACTCTCTTTGCTGCCTCAGAACCTCATGCAAGTGGAAATATGCATTTGCCTATTTGTGTCTGGCTTATTTCACTTAGCATATTGTGTTCAAGGTTTATGCATGATGTATCACAGGTCAACGTTGCTTTCTGCTGTAAGACTCGATACTATTCCATTGCAAAGATGCACCTCAATTAGGGTCAGCCAGTCACCTGCTAATGGACAGAAGAGTTGTGGCCACCTTTCAGCTGTTGTGAATGATACTACTATGAACATTGTGTCCCTGATTGAGCTCCCGCCTTCAATTTTTTTGGGTACATACTAAAGGTGATACGTTTAACTGATGTGAATTCTTGTATCAAAGACTGGAGAGAGAAATGACTATTGATTTTCTTTCCCCTCTCCCTGCAATTAAAATAACTGATTGCTTGTGACCAACAGAAATCAATTTGGTGGGACCAGGGATGACAGTGATATCAACATGAAACCATAGTAAATGTTGTCAATTTTTCCAAATTAATATTTTAGTTCTGTGTCCTTTAGACACAACCTAAGAAGTACTTTAATGTGACATAACATTCATATTTTTAAGTCAGAAACCAAATCTCTACATGTCTGTATAAATAAAAGACTGATTTATTCACTCTTCTATTTACTAGAACGTTAACTCTGTAAGGGCAGAGAAAACAGTCTTTTTTGTTTGCCTTATTTTCAGCACGCGCTAGGAATGCAATATATATTTTCTCAAAAAATGAACTGTATACTCTAAGTGTATCAGCTAGGCTACTGCAGAGCATATATACAGAAGTTTCTTTTATGATCACATATACTGCAGAATTCATTTTAATAATGCTCTCTTTGTATTGCCTTTACCGTCACATATTTTCAGCAACACCCTTAATCCACTCTCCGTATTTTAAGCTAGTGAGTATAGTTTTATTCACTGATATTTTAAAGTCTCATCTTTCTTAATAAATTCTGTGTTTCCTCTTTCCCTTCCTACACGTTACACAATTTTTTTAAATTTAAAATTTACAATTACGCATCCCATGATGAATTATAAGACATTAACTTGCATGTCGAGTACATAAAATATGGAGCACCCCACTACCACAGTGATCGGTGTGACAGCCTTCTTCCCCATTTTGTGAGGGGCCTTTCCATCAGGTTCCTGTACTTGGGCCTGGCTGATTCACTGATGTTTCCAATCAGATTTCTGCAGCTTTAAGAGTGAACTGAAAAGAACTGCTTAACTCACTTTCACTCTGATTAAATTTGCAAAGAAGATTCGAGGCATCAAGGCTAAAGACAGCTCTTGAAAGAGTCCACCAGTAAAGATTTATTAGTCCCATCACCTCCCGAGCTCCCTGCTTCTAATCACTGTTCCACAAACACACTCTATGCTTTTTCCTTCTGGGTTCCGACTCCGTTTCCTCTGCTTAGATGCTCAGGCTCTGCCTCATTTATGCTTCACTGGGAGAAAATGTAACCACCCCTCAGGGTCACTCAAACTCTTCATCCCCCTGGAAGCCATTTGTGTTCTTTCACCAACTGAAATGTCTCCTTCCTTTGAACCCACGGGACTATCTGTGCTTTCCTAACAGAACTGATTATTACAGCACATACTGGCATCAATGCATTGTTAAAATCCTCTCCTCCTACCCTTCCTCTCTTCCTCTCTCTCCATTCCCCTTATCTCACTCATGTGGAGTTATTATACTGCATAAAGCTGGCTTCCCGAAAAAGAACCCCTGAAAACCCCCTGATAAATGGAGGGGTGGGGTGTCCCTCAGAGTTCTCAGTAGTCCTGGAGAAATGACCAGTCCCAGCCTGTCCTTCTCACCTCTGCCACTCCCAGATTTTCCCAGGGGTCCCCTGGAGTTCACGGTCCACCATTACCAATATCCTCTAAATATCCCAGCCTTTTCTCTATTAGCTTTCTGATTTCTCGCCCCCATGCTGTCCCCTCCCCACCAGGAGACATGGCTTTCTGCAGTTGTCCCAGACAGCAGGTGCCCATACTTTAGGCGGCACAGAGCCTGGGGGCAGATGGATGGCAGGTATCTGTCTGAATGAAGGCGTCTAGAATGTCATTCCACTTCCTTTGCCACCTACTCGCAATCTCTCTCAAGTGCTTCTGTCATGAGGTTCTATCACTTACAAGTATCTCTCTAGAGTCATCTATAGGCCTTTGGAAAAATCCCCTTTCTCAATGGGCTATTTTCAAGTTTGGCGTATTTCTCTTTCTTTCCACTACAAATGCTCACATTATCATGAATGGTCATGGGAAAATCCATGGGGCACTCTATTCACAGCAGTACCTGACTTTTGATCACTCCTTCTCTCTTCTTACCAATCTGCTCTTTATGGGGTGCACAGACTGTGTTCTCTTGGCATCCCTGTCCCCTCATGGTGGCGACTTCTAGGTATCCTCTGAAGGATTCTCTCCCCGATGTCTAAGTGGTGAGTGCCATGGCTCAGTTGCTGGACCTTTCCAACTATGCCCATATTTGAGGTGATTCCATCCTGGCCCGTGATTTCTTCCCTGAATCTACATCAGTATCTGTGACAGCCTTGCCTTAAGAATCTCCAAAAATGAACTCTTGATTTCTGCTACCATAGTACCTGGGGGAGGGATGGGGACCTGCTCCGAAGAAAACCTCAGGGTCATTCTTAATATTCTCTCATGCCCCACATATAATCAACCCATCGCAAATCCTGTTGGCTATCTTGGACTCCCTCCTGACCATCTCCCCAGCCCACAGCCGTGGCTCCGCCCATTGTCACGAATCTCCTGGAAAGGAGAGCTCTTTGGCTCCTCTTGTCTGAAAACGCTGTTCACCACCACAGCACTAACCCTGCACAATGTCTGAAATAATCCTCTTACACTGGGTTATGTCACACCTCTGAACAAAACCATTAAGAGACTTCCTTTCTAACACATCAAGGATAAACGCTGTGTTCTAGTCCTAGGCTACATTTCCAATCTCATCTCCAACTGGTCTTCCAGCCATGCTAACCTCTAAGCTCCCACCAGCTTTAGGGACTTGACAAGTAGAATGAGAAGAATGCCCTTGACCTAGGAACCCACAAGTCTTGCGCTTGACCACATGGCTTTGTATTAAACAGCTACGTTGATTTTACCCATCAGTAACTTATTTTTTAAAAAATATTTTTATTTATCTGAGAGGGAGTGAGTGAGAGAGAGCATGAGAGGGGAGAAGGTCAGAGGGAGAAGCAGAGTCCCCGTGGAGCTGGGAGCCCGATGCGGGGCTGGGAGCCCGATGCGGGACTCGATCCCAGGACTCCAGGATCATGACCTGAGCTGAAGGCAGCGGCTTAACCAACTGAGCCACCCAGGTGCCCCAGTATCTTATTTCTTTCACTAGTTTTTAATACTGAAGTGGTGGTTCTGTTTTGTTTTTGTTTTTTTGAAGTACTCCCTGTTCAACATCAAGGGCAGTACACACTACGAACACTCAAAAAATATCTGCTGACTAAACGAATGAACTGAACCAATCAGCACTTCAAGGGACTAAAATGTAAAACAGTAAAAATCAGCTCCTTTGGAGTTGCTTCTTGCAAATCATGTGATTTACATATAATATACTGAGACATTTGTGGACCATTTTAGTTCTCCATCGTGATTCCTATCAGGAGTCAGTTTTTGACACTATGAAGGAGCTGTTTTGCAAGCACACTATACATGTTCATTTGCTTGGCTGATTTTCCTCGTTCATATTCCTTGCGCATAAGACAATAAAGCTGTATGTAAGAAGAGTTCTACTCATAGTTCTGCTATCACGAAAAGAGAGGCAACTCACTGATTATCGGAGAAACTAGAACCAACAGTTGGATTTGCCCAGGGAAATTTAGGTTTTATGTGTGTATATTAATGCTATTTTAAAAAATACTCTTAAAATACTTGTAGAAAAATAACTAATTAAGAATATAGAATGCTGGGATGTCTGGGTGTCTCAGTCGGTTAACCGTCTGCCTTTGGCTCAGGTCATGATCTGGGGGTCCTACGATAGAGCCCCGTGTCAGGAATCTGCTCAGCAGGGAGTCTGCTTCTCCCTCGTTCTCTTACACCACTCTTGTGTATGTGCTCTCTCTCCCCCTCTGTCTCTGACAAATAAATAAAATCTTAAAGAATCTAAAATGCTCTAGCCTCTACAATTTCTCCCCAGTGTAATACAATATTTATTAATTTATATCTCAGTAATAAAGCTATTGTCACTTTATGTACTACTAACCATTTATAAAATCTTTCTACATATTTGATGATGACTTACTGGAGAGAAATGAGAAACTATCAACTTGAGTCTTGGATATTATGCTTTTTAAAAATTCTAAGTAGGGTGCCTGGGTAGCTCATATCTTGATCCCACAGTCCCGGGATTGAGCCCCACGTCGGGCTCCCTGCTCAGCGGGAGCCTGCTTCTCCTTCTCCCTCTGCCTGTTCACCCTAATTTTGCTCTCTGTCAAATACATGAATAAAATCTTTAAAACAAAAAAAATTCTAAGTAGGTTTGGGATTATCTTTTCCCCTGACATATCTGAGGTTTTTTTTAACTTTTAGTAAAGTGCTAAAATTAGGAGTGTTATATTTCACATTTGGATTTTGAATTTTTAAAAATACTGCAGAAAAATATAATTTACTACATGATTTCTTCCAGTAGAAAACAGTAATTTTATATTTGACATTAGAAACTCCACTTTGCAACTCTCTGGAGATATGCTGAATTAAAACTATGAGAGGCATACAAATCTACTGGGAGCCATACATTTTAATGACTTAATATCTTCTTCAGTATAAATTATCATAAGTAATTTTTCCTATATTCACAGTAAAAATAAAACATAAAAGTTGCACATTATTTGCCTCATAACTATTCTGTGTCTAGTTTGGCTAATTAAACTCATGTATCTCTGAGTTTCAGACTTCTGTTTAAACAACAGGAATAAAGAGTCAATATAAACTACACAGTTATACTTTATCTACAAAGTCTGAGCTCTTTGTTTTAATGTTAGCTTGGTATCTTAATAAATGTTCTCGTACCTTAACTCTGAGCACAGAAGTAAACATTCTTGCATCTTCAGAAACACCTCCAATGTAGAATTTTTTCTGAAACACTGGGGGATGATCATTTTCATCCTGAATCTCAATATACACTTTAGCCGTGTTGCCTGGAGGATAAGAAATAATATATTTTTAATTGGTGGCTATTCATTAGAAAAAATGCACTGAAGTAAATACTTATTATACTTTTTTTATCCTCTGAAACTACGGAAATGGCTTAAATCAGAAAGTAATTTCTGAATGGCAAGTCTAATCCCCCGAGGTCCACAGAGGACCCAGATAATGATGCTTCTGAGCTAATAATGTGAAGTTGCTGTTATTTCTTTTAATTAGAATGTCTTGGTAATTCATTTTACCTGATTTAATAGGCACTGAAGTATTGTATTCTGCTAACTTTAACGAAACAATTCAACTTTTCATGCTAACACTTCACACACACCACCGAATACAACAAAGAGACATGAACGTATAAACACCTTATGAAATAAGAGAAGCGGACATCAACAGGATTTTTTTCTTAAGTGTAAAACTAGCAATGATAGTCTCTCAGTGTAAAAACGTACTTTTTTTTTTTTTTTTTAGGATGAAAAGTAAACAGTGGTTGGTTTAGGGCTTACTTCCACAGTAAGAAACCAGTTTATTCATAATGTCACTGAAAAAAATGTCGCTGGAGAGATCACCATCATGTGACTCATCAACACTGGTATGTGAGGTCTGCCACACTAAAAATGCCATCAAGAACACACTTCATCATTAAATATTAGCCTCTCACCCCCTCAATCATCAGCCCTTTAATGAGAAATGTAGCACCTGTCACTAGTCCATGAATGACCCTCTACAAAGAACCCAATATAAAAAAATAACTCGGGGGGCGCCTGGGTGGCTCAGTTGGTTAAGCGACTGCCTTTGGCTCAGGTCATGATCCCGGAGACCCGGGATCGAGCCCCATATCGGGCTCCCCGCTCTGTGGGAAGCCGGCTTCTCCCTCTCTCACTCCCGCTGCTTGTGTTCCCTCTCTCGCTGTGTTTCTCTCTGTCAAATAAATAAATAAAATCTTTTTTTAAAAAAATAAATAACTTGGGGTGCCTGGGTGGCTCAGTTGGTTAAGCATCTACTGTCTGCTCAGGTCATGATCTCTAGGTCCTGGGATCGAGTCCTACGTCAGGGCTCCCTGCTCAGCGGGGAGTCTGCTTCTCCCTCTCTTCCTGTCTTGTGCTATCTCTCTCAAATAAATAAAATAGTAAAAAACAAAACAAAACAAAACAAAGTAAAAATAGCTCAAACCATAAAAAACAAGGACTAGTGAGTAATCATTTAGCAACAAGTAGAGTGAAATGACAGAACTACTCTGATGCTTTACCAATGTGAACACTTCTCATGTATTTCAATTAGGATCAAATACAGGGCAACTGAGTTACAAATTATTTATTACGGCTACCCTAGGGTTGTTGCTTTATCATACCCTCCACTACAACCAATTAACACCAATCTATTAGCACAGTCGGCACATCGTGGGCATACAGTAGATCTGTGTTGATTTAATACACAAAGGAATAACCTGCATTGTCTTAGAGAGAACTGAGAAATAGGCTTTCTGCTTGCCATGAAAAAGGTCAGAGAGATGACAGAGTTATTTTTCATGAAGTTTTAACCCACCCCTGCTGCTACCCACTTAGTTTCCCACTTATTTGTCTCGTAATAACTATTGCCTTCCCTGAACTGGAGGAGTCAGAATAGAGAGGAGAGTGTGCTAGATCAACAGAGAAGGTGCCCACAGGGAAGCAAGGCTAATAATGGCAGAGTGAGCCAGTAGAGAGAGAGAGAGAGAGAGAGAGAGAGAGAGAGAGAGAGAGACAGACAGAGAATAAGAGAGAGATTGTGTGTGTGTGTGTGTGTGTGTGTGTGTGTGTGTGTGCGCGCGCGCGCGCGCGCGCGCGCACTCCTGCACATCAGGGCTGCCTCCTGCGCGGCCACCAGTGGAGGTTGACCAGAATGAACCCCACTTTCATCTTACTAGTGAACCACCTTTATCTCTGGAATCAAAGGACCTAACAGCTCTCAATTTAATGTTTTAAAAAAAAGGAATCCCAAACTATAATTAGCACCTTTAAACTTCTTTTTTTTATGTTTTGAATTAATGACCACAGTAGTTATGGTCCCTATTGGCAATACTGGACAAAGTGAAAGCTAATTTTTTAAACTCACTGTAAAGGAATAAATTTATGTGCTAAAATTTATCTACTTTTCTCCTGACACTTTATAATATAATGACAGAAAGTTAAGGCCCAGGCACAAGAAATATATTATGCCATCAGGAACAATTTGGGCTTTAGGTAATCTTTTAAAAAGCAACTATTTCCTTACGCATTGGAAAAAATACTGTGAGAATCAGAATCTGAAGTGACACTTACATGCTAATAAACATATTACATGTCTACATTTTATAAATTCCAGAAACACTGCCATAAAAATATTTTAAAATATCAGTTTAATAGTTACTAAAAAATTCTCTAAAATTAACATCTGTAGAAACACTGAGATAAATATCTACTTACACTAATGATATTCAAGGAGCATAAATAATCTGTAAAATAATTTATCCCACTTTAGTGACCAAAGTTTTTCAAGGTTTCCTTTAATAAAATACTCATCTCTCTACCCCCAAACTAATAGAACTCATACAACATTCGGTAATGTGGCAGGATACAAAATCAATGCAGAGAAATCAGCTGCATTCTTATACACTAACAATGAAAAAATAGAAAGGGAAATTAGAGAATCGATTCTGTTTACTATAGCACCAAAAACCATAAGATACTTAGGAATAAACCCAACCAAAGAAGTCAAGGATCTGTACTCGGGGAACTACAGAACACTCATGAAAGAAATTTAAGAAGACACAAAAAGATGGAAGACCATTCCATGCTCATGGATCGGAAGAATAAACATTGTCAAAATGTCTATACTGCCCAGAGCAATCTACACTTTCAATGCCATTCCGATCAAAATTCCACCAACATTCTTCAAAATGTTGGAACAAACAATCCTAAAATTTATATGAAACCAAAAGACCCCGAATCGCTAAGGAATTGCTGAAGAAGAAAAACAAAGCTGGGGGCATCTCATTACCTGACTTCA
>PITA01026183.1:0-23077 GCA_004023965.1 Spilogale gracilis
TTTTTTTTTCCAGGTTTCTTAGTCTACTATATTGCTAAAATTGGGTCAATCAGAAGTAGATTTTTCTAATCGAGGTGGGTCATATTTCCTATCTCTAAGTGCCTTAAAGTTTTGTTTGGTAACAACTACTTAAATGCCTCAAGGAGTCAGAAAGCACCCAGCAGTCACCTTCCTACTCAGCATCTCTCTGCTCCTACATTTGACCAGATCCCAAGACGAGACACCACCTAATGAAGTGTTGCTTCCTACCCTCAGATATAAGTCCATATATGAGCACACGCCTCCAAATACACATGTCTTCCTCCCCTATCCAGAGTTTCTGAGGGGACACCAATAGGCCAGAAACCAGGGAGCAACCTGCAGCCATAAGGAACTATATATATCTCATTCCCTGAGAATGCCATGTTCTCTTGGATCTTCTCTGAACTTACTATTTCCTACTTGGGCTATTCTTCTTCCTCCCACCTGGAAAACTCCTGTTCATCCCTCAAAACCCAGCTCAGTGATCCTTTCTGTAAAGTTTCTCCTGACCTTTTATTGCCTTGAACATCCTTCTATTACTGGATTCATCACACTACACTTGTGCACATAAATGTCATCCTCACTAAGCTATGAGCTCTTTGTATCTCTAATACTTGGTACATCGCCTGGCTCATAGCAGGCACACAACAGATGTTTACTGACTTTAAATTATCAGGGTTTCAGCGTGATATCAAGGAAATGTATTGAACATTGACACATGGGGTTGGCTCTACTGGCAATCTTCCCCCCACATATGAAATCTGGGAAAGTAACAAAGAACTTTTATCTTCCCAAAGGCATTCAAAGGAGATACTTGGTAGGAATGTAAAATGCCAATAGGCACTGCCCCACTGTGCAAACTATGGAGAACTGTTTGGTGGTTCTTCACAAAGTTAAACAGAATTACCATGTTCCACCTCTAAGTATATACCCCAAAGAATTGAAAGCAGGGACTCAGATACTTGACACCTATGTTCATAACAGCATTATTCACAACAGCCAAAGGTAGAAAACCAATGCCCACTGATGGAGGAAGAGATCAACAATATACACATACAATGTGTTTATGTTGTACATACATACAATAGAATATCATTCAGGCTTTAAAAGGAGGGAAATTTTGATACATGCAACAACATGGAAGAATCTTGAAAACATTATACTAACTGACAGCATTAGAAGAGCAAATATTGTATGGCTTACATAAGGTACCTAGAATAAGCAAATTCATTGAGATAGAAAGTAGAATAGTGGTTGCTAGGGGCTGAGGAGAGGGAATAATGGAAAATTATTATTTTTAAAGATTTATTTAATTATTTGAGAGAGAGAGAGCATGTCACCTAAGCAAGGGGAAAGGCAGGGGGAGAGGGAGAGAATCCTCAAGCAGACTGAGCATAGAGCCTGACTCAGGGCTCCACCTCACAACCCTGAGATCATGACCTGAGCTGAAATCAAGAGGCAGCCTCTTAACCAACTGAGCCACACAGGTGCCCCTGGGGAGTTATTTTTTAAGGAATACAGAGTTTCTGTTTGGGATGATGAAAAGGTTCTGAAAACAGTTAGTGTTGATGGTTGCTCACACAACATTGTAAGTGTACCTAATGCCATCGAACTGTACACTTAAAATGGTTAAAATGGTAAATTTTAAGTTATATATATTTTACCACAATAAAAAAAAAAGTAACCTGTTCTCCCCTGAGGTGTGGGAAGGGTAAAATTTATCTAGAGAATGGGCCCACATTTCAGAGTCTGGCCTCTTGTCCCAGGGAAAGAGTTGACCTCTTCAATGAGCCTAATTGTCCTCTGCAAGTCTCTTAAAGGAATAAGGAGAAAAAGAAATATTCCCTTTTTACTTTTTCTAAAACAAATTCAGATTCAAAGAACATTCCCTTGTACTACCTGGAATAGTTCTTAATATTTCCAAATAATAGTACATAGTGACCAAATCATATTTTTGTTTTATTTTGTTTTGTTTTGAAGTAGGCTCCACACCCAATGTGGGGCTTGAACTCATGACCTGGAGGTCGTCGAGGGTCAGTCCCCGTGACTGAATCAGTTTTACTATTAGATCAATCATTCTGCAGGTGGAGACTGGTAAATGTTCTAGCGTAACTGGAAATTTCATCCAGACAGGCTAAACCTGCCACAGCGATTGGTTTATGCTACATTTCCTGCTCGAGCCAGGAAGAAAGGCCTGAGCCTTCTTTACTGCTGACTCACTTAAAGACCGAGGTCAGACGGCTCATCACACTTGCCCCTCCAGAGTTTCACCAGATATTCTTAATGCACACTAACTGAGGAAGCTGGAAAATGGGGTGTCTCTGTCTTCATTCCGATGTGGTAAACACAGACAGTGTGGGATTACATCACACACTCTTGAGACAGACCTGTATCTGGAAACCTTTCCTAGGCCCCTTGCTGTTGCCATGGCAACTGCTAGTGCTTTTCGCCTCTGCCTTGGCCCTTCCTCCAGTGCTTGACCGCTGAAGCGTGACTTTTCTTTAGTGCTCTGGAAGCTCAGTTTCATAGACTGTGTTGCCGTCTCTGAATATCATAAGTGGAATTGTGCCTTCTTTCTGCTGCTCATAGCAAAGTTGCTATTTGGGGTCCGATGTCCTCTCTCTGTGGGTGCTGCTCAGAGGGTCTCAATTGCTCCCTTCCAGCTGGGTGCTGATGTCACCTGGAGGTGGGATGAGGCCTGCCCCTCTTTCATCGTATGACCCCTACCATGAAGAGAGAACTAAAGTCATGGGGTAAGTGGCAACGGGGTCAACCACTTGCTACTCTGGTGTCATAGGACACATGGTCTTGTTTGGGGGCCGGATCTCAAGGGGTGGTGCCAGTCTTTCAGGACAAAAGCAACAGACAACACTGAGAAATATCAAGCAACAATTTAGAAAATGTTGCTTTCAACTTCCAGTTACATTAACATGATTTTCTAGGCTAGTGGATTAAATAGAATACATAATCTTTTTTTTTTTTTAAGTAACTTTCTTTTTTTTAAAGAATTTATTTATTTATTTGACAGAGAGAAATAAACCAGAGCGGGAACACAAGCAGGGGGAGTGAGAGAGGGAGAAGCAGGCTTCCTGCCGAGCAGGGAGCTGGATGTGGGGCTCGATCCCCGGTCGCCAGGATCATGACCTGAGCCAAAGGCAGTCGCTTAGCCAACTGAGCCACCCAGGTGCCCCTAGAATACAAAATCTTAACAAATCAATTAAAAAATATTTTTAGGCTTTGTTTTAACACAAGAAATTTATAGGTCATTGTGATATGTCATTGTCACAATTTTCAATGCTGAAAGACTACTGTTCGCTAATACTTTGTATACAGGGAAATGATTTTGTGAAAAATTAGGAATAAATCCTTATATTTAAAATAACTCCTTTCTGGATGGGCCTAGAGGGTATTACGCTAAGCAAAGTAAGTCAGACAATGAAAGACTAATGCCATGTGATTTCACTTATATGTGGAATCTAAAAAACAAATGAACAACATGGAAATAGACTCACAAACACAGAAAACAAACTGGTTACTGCCAAAGGGGAAGGGGTGGGGATGGGAGAAATAGGTGAAAGGGATAAAGAGGTACAAAGTTCCTTATAAAATAATTAAGTCATGGGATGTAAAGAACAGCATAGGGAATACAGTCAATAATATGGTAATAACTTTGTACAGTGATAGATAGTAACTATACTTAACTTCATGAGCATTTTGTAAGGTATATAAAAGTTGAATCACTATGTTATACATGAAACTAATATAATATTTTGTCACCTACTCAACTATACTTTGACTAAACATAAATAAAATTTTAGCAATGACTTCTTTCTTCAGATTTTAATTATCTACTTGATTAGAATTCATAGATGTACTCAAAAGGCACTGGATCTAAGGATGGCCAGATCTTAATGCAGTAAGAAGAAATCAGTTTTCTGCATAAGGGTTTAGGAATTTATAATTCATGGCCTTTATCACTTTGCTATGCTTCATAATTTTGCATTGCTTATCACAGTGTATTAACAAATATTCATTAAATCCCTGTGAACAAAATTCAGTGAATTAAAATACTGATATCATCACTGTCTTACCTACTTTGTCAGGGGAGAGAAATGAAGATGGATTGAGTTTACTCTTTCCTTCCTGGAAGAATTTGGTCAGAGTAATAATTCACTTGCTTACTGCTGGCTGGAAAATGTATGGGGAGGTGAAAAAGAGGCTGGAGGGGAAGAAGAAATCTTCTATAGTTTAAGCTTTTCCTTGTTTTCCACACTGACGATTTGAAGGTAAGACTCCTGGCTTTGTCTTGATTTTAGATCATGTTGTTTCTATGGGTGACTGTGTAAACGAATTCATCATGTTTAACACATCCCAGCTCACGTGCCTCTTCTGTTTTCTTCACACCACATTGCAGATCTGCTTGTTTGTGTTCTTTAGTCTCTCTGAAGCATTCCCCTCAGATGGCTTAACACCAGTGAGTCCTTCCATTAAAATGGTGGGGGGTGCAGCCTGGAAGCCAATATTGGGCCTCAGGGAACACACAACAGGGAGAAACCCTGAGCACCTATTCCCAGGAGAGTGGTCACTTCACCTACTACACAGTGGACCTTCTGTTAGGTGACCGCTCGGAGAGAGGGCCAGTGCCTGACAAAGCAGTTGCCAGCATGAACTATCAGTTTATCAAACCCTCTAAGGTCACCATCACTTTTCTTGGAGTCAACTTGTCGTTGTTGCTGTTGAACAAGAAGCCATTAGTAAAGACTTGGTTACATTCTGTACTCAAGTAGGATAGCTCCGTTTTGAAACCGAAGTTCAATTTTACACTTTTCTTACAAGATTCATTTACACAGAAAGGATATGTACCGATACATATGTAGGTGTGGCGGGGAAAATTTATTATTTTGAGGCTTTACAGAGAAATTAAAGAGGCACAGGAAAAAGAAGAAAGAGGAATCTCTTTTGAGAGAGTGAAGAGATGGAAATCAGGCCTGTCAGAGATGGCAGGTGACTTTAGAAAGAGTGGTTTCTGAAATACACACAGATACACATAACAAAAATTCACATGGTTCAAAAATCAAAAGTTGAAATCTCCCTCCCACCCTACCCTCAGTTCATTCAGACCACCTTTCCCACTTTCCTTGCCCTAGTAACAACTCTTATTATTTTTTCAGGAAGTTCCTAGAATTTCTCTGTGCATGAACTTCAGGAAATTCCTAGAATTTCTCTGTACATGTGCATTTCTCTGTGCAAGCAAAGGCGAATAAATCTATGTACTTATTTGTTCATTCAACAAATTATCAACTCTTTAAGCAAAAAACAAGCACAGATTCCTGTCCCCAAAAAGATTACATTCTAGCTGGAAGAGACAGATAATAATCAATAGACATAATAAATTTGAAAATAACACATTCCATTAAATTAGTGAGGTTAAGGAAGAGGAATCAATATGGGGAGGTGGATTACTATTTTCAATGCGGCAGTCAGAGGGCCCTCCTGGAGGAGGTGATATTTAAGCAATGACTTGAATTGAGAAATCCACATGGGAAGAAGAGTTCAATCCCATTCATGAGAAAAATGATTTCACCTGTTTTCTGTGTGTACACAGGTGGCATTCATTCTCAATTACAAGGCAGTGGCTCGGTACTCTGTATCACAGAAGTGGATACACACATTTTCCCCCAAGCAATCCCCCTCCAGAAAACCACCTCTCTTTCTTGGCATCTAACCAGTGTCAGTAAAGGGGACTCACACACTTTACATTGCTGATGTACAACTTTCGTCCTCTAGGAAGAATCCAGAAGAAACTGCGGCATTTCAGCTATGGTGATCACATTTATGAGGCAGAGAGGCAAAAGAGGAGCAGTTCAGTTCCTTTGCTTCCTGCATTGGCCAAGAGTGTGTGCCGAGTGTAATACGAAGTCCTCTCACTTCCTGAGCACTTAGCATCGATGGGGCACACTTCTAAAGCATGTGATCTCACTGGACCTTTTTAACAATGTTTAGTTGTTGTGGGATAGGTATTTCTATTGTTTTTATAGGTTACTTTTGTTAAATTTTATCGATAAAAATTGTAGACTGAGGTTATGGAAACTGGCCAAGGTCACACAGACCCTAAGTAGCTGACTCTAAACCCTGAGGTTCTGGAGTGGAATAGATTCATTGCCGTCCTTGCTTTGCAAAATAAATAGCAGGCAGATTAGTCGTTGGCCTTCCAGTCCTTCAAGTTTAGAACAGCTTGGTAGTGGCTTTGGGTAGCCCAGGTAAATACGTATGTTATCTCCCAGAAGGCCATTCTGTGATTACTTAGAGTGCAAGGTACTTAGCATTTGGCTCAATAATTTCCCTCTTCTGTTGTAAAATACCATATCAAACCCACTACTGTGAGGCCATCAGTCTACCTGTCTACAGTCTACCTGTAGGTTGCTGGGCACTTTTTAAAAATTAATTGCAGGATTCCCACATGGAACTTATAGAGTCATTATTTTATTACTAGGATAAAATAGTACAGTTGTCACTTAAAAGTTAATAGTTTTAACAACATACAATCTCCACCACACACACACACACACACACACACACACACACACACAGCTTCCACAACACTCTCTGTCAGGTTTTTAAGTTCCTTGGTTTGTTGCCAACAGAGTTTACAGGTAAAGAAACAAGTTTTTAGCAAAGTAGATCCTATTTACAATAATATTTACATTAAAATTGTATCTCTGATATTCCTATCTCTACCTAAATTCTAAGTACTCATCAGAGGTCAGACATATAACATATTTATGGGATAAAACCCATTCCCAGGCCAATGCCAAGTGCTTCATTTGAGTTATTGGAGCTAGACTGTCAATTCTATAATTAAAACATCAATATTTGGTCCTTCAAAACTGTGATCATTGTTTTTGCTGTAATCCTCTTTGAGTCTTAGAAAGCAGGATTTAAAATAAATTTATTTTGTAACCCAGGTAAAGAGTTGATCCAAACACTTCTTTCTGTCATTGAAAATTTATTTTAGTTATCGAAATGTCAGCCTTGGAAGTATTACATTTTGTAAAAATGATACTGAGAAGGTTCTCAATTAGGATACTTTTTTTTCTTTTTAAGATTATATTTATTTATTTGACAGAGAGAAACACAGCGAGAGAGGGAACACAAGCAGGGGGAGTGAGAGAGGGAGAAGCAGGCTTTCCCCCCAAGCAGGGAGCCGGATGTGGGGCTCCATCCCAGGACTCTGGGATCATGACCTGAGCCAAAGGCAGATGCCCAACTGAGCCACTCAAGCGCCCCTCAGTTAGGATACTTTTATGTGTGACTGATTTGCCAATCAAATGCACATGTGATTATAAAAACATAACTGTAAGAGATCTATTTATTTATTATTTCTCAGTATACCACATATTCATTGTTAACTGTAAGATGCTTCAACCATAAGTGATGCTGACATAGGAACAATTCAGGGGGCAGGTAGCAGACAGAAAATAAGTTTCTGACATTCTGATATGTTTTTGAAATTACCTGGAAGCATACTGAAAGATAGTCCCTAAGTAGTTTCCAGCTTGCAGCCTGCATTTTGTAGTGAACTCTAAATTGATGTCCAAAGACACCTCCCTACAGGAGGAAAATACACAAATCCTAAGTATAGATCTAGGTGACACTTCCTGGAAATTCTTATAAGCAACCAGATGGTCCTATCCTGTAATGCAGAAAACAAAACAATGGAAATCACCTGATGAGCCTGGCTACAAAGGCAAAAAAATGTCCAGTTTTATTCTTGTTATCATCATTATGATCATTGAGTCTCAATTTAGGAAAATGGCTTTCTCTTGGCTTTAGGTATGCCTTTAGTCACTGGCACATGGTGGATGCTTAATACCCACTTTTTGAATGAATGGATAAAAGGTTTGTGTTTCTGATTGAAATGTGGAAAGAGATAGAGGATGTTAAAGTATTTCAGAGCTGTTCCACAAGGCAGCACTGCCACGCTCATGCTAAAGAGAATCTTTCAGAGCTCATCTTCCCCCAACTTGTTTCCTGCATGAGTCATTCGAAAGTTCTAGACACAGTGGGGCTCCCAAATGTCTGTGATGTAAAGCCTCTGCAATGTGTGAACATGTAGGAAGTGTTTTTTAAGATTTTCTTTCCCAATCATCTTGCTTTTTGGCAGATGACACAATTGAGGTACAATATGTAGGTGGACATTTTCTAAATTATAAAATAAAGGAGGCTAGTGGGTGAGTGCAGAGGCAATGACATTAACAAGTGGAGAAGGTAAGGTTTGAGAGTTAGAAAAAGCAAGGGTTCTTTCACAAATAAAGAACCATGAAAAGTGATACAAATAGAAAGGATAAAGTAACTATAAATGTACACCCAGAATGCTGTAAGAAGTGCTAGAAAGGCAAAGATCATTTTATTTTTGAACCCAAACTTTTATTTTGGTTGCTCTTCCACTAACCTAACTCCTATTTTCAGATATCACTCACACACACACACACACACACACACACACACACACACAGAGACTATATAAAAAAGAATAATGTGAGCATATGTGATTTATAAAACAAAATTAGACCATGAAGTACCTTCTAAATATAAAATGAAAATTGGACAATGTTCTCTTTGCAGAGTATTCCACATGGTGACATTGGGTAGTTCAATCCCAAGTCATGGAACCAGGGTGCATGCCACTATGAATTTAGCAGCAATGGTGTTTCATCTTCAGCCTTGAAGACAACATCAACATGACCAGCTCATTCCTTCTCTGTAAAGAGACCGAGAGGAAAAGTCAGGCTCGCACCAGCATATTGTATGAGCATGAAGTTAGCATGCAGAAGTGAGACCAATGGATTAGTGGATGGCATTCCACAGGGGGGCAGGGTGTGCAGCCAACACAAATGACTTTGGGGTCCAGGCAGATAAGAGAGCTGAGTGAAGGTGACAGCTTTTACTCAGTTCTAGCTGATTTTTGTCACATGAGAATATGGGTTTTTCAAGAAAAGTTATAAATGGAGAATCTTGCACCAAATCTTAAAAAAAAAAATGTGTCTAATTAGTTTGAATATTAAAAACCAACAGGATCCAGACAAATCTGCGAGCCAGGTTAGGTGTTAGTGACCTTTGCCTTGAGTTTCCATAGCCTGATGCATTTGGCTCACAAGAGGCCTCAAGAAACTCAGTCACTGGTTAAGGTTCTCTGTCCTCTTGGGGCACCTGGGTGGCTCAGTTGTTGGGTGTCTGCCTTCAGCTCAGGTCATGATCCTGGAGGCCTGGGATGGAGCCCCACCTCAGGCTCCCTGCTTGGTGGGGAGCCTGCTTCTCCCTCTTTCACTTCCCCTGCTTGTGTTCCCTCTCTAGCTGTGTTTCTCTCTGTCAAATAAATAAAATCTTTAAAAAAAAAAAGGTTCTCTGTCCTCTGAACAGTGTTGAGACTTGCAGAGCCAACATTTACGTTAATGACACTCACTTTTCTACATTTTTGTGACCCCCCCCCACACTTTTGAATGAATACATTCTTTAGGTATCATAATATACTCACTTTTCATAGCCCAGTCTTACTAACCTGATAGCTGCTTGGTCTCTGAGCAGATTTGCACTGTCAGTTCTGATCACTATATATTGACTGCATGGTTTAGCACTTAGTCAATCTTTTATTTCCTATATTTGCAAGTTCCAAGGCGACAGAGCATTGCATCTCGATGAACTCACAACACTGCCCTATAAAACATACATCATTTTGTCAAAGTCGTACTTTCTTTTTAGTTCTGTCCATTTGACCTGGGATACACTATTTTCCCTATGGCTTGATAAAAACAATGATCTCCCTGGTGGCTTCTTTAAAATAGAACCCATGAAATGGACCATCTGTATATCTGTATTAGAGTTTTGTAAAGAGAGAGTAATATTTGAGAAATGTTTAGGATGAAATAAACTGCAGAAATGATTATTAATTTTTTTGTCTAATCACAGCTGGCTCATTAGATATGTTATTTTTAAAATCAGCAGCACGTTCATAGAAACATTTTCTTCTCAATTTGCCATACCAGTAGGCATATGGTGCTGATGCCTACATAATAAAATTGAGGCAGTGAGGTCTTAAAAAACAGCCCATATTATTATGTTTTCCTTTGGGTGCTAACTTGAGATTGAGCAGCTGTTCAACAAGTGTGGGAGGTGTTTCAAAGACAGATTTTGGGTCTAGGCCTGAAACTCCGCAGAATACAGAAGGTTCTGTCCTATCAGGTGCACCAATTTGGACCTTAGCTCCCAGACGGTATACTCACTGCCACTTAGTCTGTGCTTTATGGTGTCCAGACCTCCAGAGAGGAGTTAAAATGTGTTTTATTTTGCCAGTCAGGTCTGAAAGACACATTGGGATATTTGGTATTCACCTGGCTGTGAAGTTTTGGTTTTACTTAAATAATCATCTCATGTAGCAGAATTTTTAAAATAGTTCACTGAAAATAGAGGAAGCTGTTCATGCAATTGACATACAGTTCTTACGTGTCCATGTTTCATTTGCTTATGAACTACTCATCCAAATCATGACAATGAAAGACATTTTTTTGTTATGGAAAATTTCAAATATGCACAAACGTTGAGGGAATGGGGGTGCTTGGGTGGCTCAGTCGGTTAAGCATCTTCCTTTGGCTCAGGTCATGATGCCAGGGTCCTGGGATAGAGCCCCACATTGGGCTCCCTGCTCAGCGGGGAGTCTGCCTCTCCTTCTTCTTCTGCCCCTCCCCCTACTGGCGGATAAATAAAATAAATTCTTTTAAATAACTAATTAATATTTTAAAAGTTGAGGGAATAATATAATGAACCCCCATGTACTCTGAAACCCTTCTCACCAATTAGCAACATTCACCAATTTGTTTCATGTATACCCGTACCTGCCATTTCTACCCTCAATGGATTAAAGTAAATCTCAAACACTATCTAAAATATTCCAGTGTGTATCCTTAAATAATACTCTTTTTCTAAAACACACAGTAGTGCTATCAATCTATAATTAAACAATAATCACAAATGTCATCAAAGATCTAGTCAATATTGTAATTTTCCTGATTGTCTCATAAATATTTTATAATTGGCTTGTTCAAATCAGGATCCAAACAAGGTTTACATATTATATTTGTTGTTGTGTCTCCTAAGTATCTTTCTCTCTTTTAAAAACATGTGTTATTTTTGGAATGTAAAATAAAGATACAGAAAACTACACAAAGCTAATATATGGCAATGAATTTTTATAAATGTGAACACCTTGGTAATTACAATCCAGATGAAAATGTAAAACTTTGCCCTCCACTTCAGGTGCCCTCCTCCATGGGACTCATCCCAGTGATGAACACTGTCTTCCTCAATTACTTTTATAGTAATTTCTGCTTAGTTTCTTCCCCCAGTTATGATAAAATGTTTCTGGACATTATAATTTAGATTTGCCCATTAAAAAAAAGGTGTCTTTTAAATTTTATCCTAATCATTTCTGTCTTTTTCTTACTTTTTATTTGGGTCCTTTGACAAGCAGAGTTTCCCACAGACTGAATTTTGCTGATTACAAACTCATGATATAATTCACCATGTTCCTCTGTCCTCTCTGTTTCCTGCTAATTGGCAGCTGGATCCAGGGACTGGCTCAGTCTCATGTGTGATCCTTTAGGCAAGAGCCGAGGAGTTGTTGGGCAGTTCTATAGGAGGCAAGTCTAGTTGTCTCCCTCCCAGTGATGTTAACAGCCACGGACGACTACTGCCTATACCAAGTAGTTCATTTTGTTTACAAAATGGACATATTCTAATTTTAATAATTTCTATTTCATTTCTTAACTATTACTAATAAAGAGATACTTCCGTTAATCTCTTATTTGGTCACCCAGTGGTATAGTTCATACAGGAAAGCAGGATAGATCCTTGATTCTTTGTTTTTAATTTATTTGTTTGCTATTTATTTTAAAGATGTATTTATTTATTTAAGACAGAGACAGAGACAGCGAGTGGGGCAGAGTGAGAAAATCTCAAGCAGACTCTCTGCTGAGGATGGAGCGTGTTGGGGGTATAATTTCAGGACCCCTGAGATCATGACCTAAGAAATGACAGGTCAGACGCTCAACAGACTGAGCCACCCAGGTGTCCCTCTTTGCTTTTATTTAAATAATTTTTCAAGATAATGTATTGATTCCGATCACATTCTGAAGGTGATCAATTCTTCATATAAATATATATACACATATATACTTACATACATATATACATATAAATGTATACACATATATATGCACACACATATATGCATATCATTATGACCTCATAGATTTAAACATATTTAATTTGTTTCAATCCATCAAAATTATGATTGAAGCGCCACTTGTCCTGTCTTTGACCACAAAAACTGCTTTATGTTGTCTCCTGAATTTTTTTGAGGTGACCCTGGCAGTCTGATAATTTCCTTGGTATTGGGTAGACAAGAAATTCTGGGCTTATTTTGTCATTTTTCTGTCACAGACTTGGATCAGCCATTTTGGTCTAGAAACTCCAGTTTCTCTTCTTTCCTTAAAGATTTTATTTATTTATTTATCGGACAGAGAGAGAGAGAGAGAGAGAGAGAGAGAGAGAGAGAGCACACAAACAGAGGGAAGAGAAGGCAGAGCAGGCAGAGGGAGAAGCAGGCTCCCTGCTGAGCAAGGAGTCCAATGCGGGGCTCAATTCCAGCACCTTGGGATCACGACCTAAGCCAAAAGCAGCCACTTAACCAACTGAGCCATTATTTCAAGACCATAATTTAGGCACTACAGATGATTATTGTTACTAGGTTGGTCATTATTTCTATTCTCTGTCTCTGTCTCTATTTCTATTTACATGTGTATATAACTTCTAAATGCCACATATAATACATAAAAATATATACCTTATCAATCATTTAAAAATAAGTTGCAGGGGCCCCTGGGTGGCTCAGTCAGTTAATCAGCTCCCTTCAGCTCAGGTCATGGTCTCAGGGTCCTCGGATCAAGACCCACATCAGGCTCAGTGGGGAATCTTCTTCTTCCTCACCCTCTGCTCCTCTCCCTGGCTTATGATCTCTCTCTCTCTCTCTCTTACTTTCTCAAAATGAGTAAATAAAAAATTTAAAAAATAAAAATAAGTTGCAGATATAAAGACACTCTATTCCACATGACACTCTCAGTGACATTCCACCCCTGTTATCATTTACAAAAACTTAACATTGACTTGAAAATATCTAACATACAGTCCATATTCAAGTTTCCACTTACCCCAAATGGCATTTATATATATTTTAAAAATCCAAGATGAAATCCAGATTTATGCATCCTGTATGACTGTTATGTCTCTTTAGCCCTCTTTAATATGGAATAGTTTCCCTCTGCCTTTTTTTTCCCCTTTCCTGACATTGAAATTTTAAGTCGGAACTGTTATCTTGTAGAATGTACCCTAATTCTGTGTTGGTCCTATAATTAGATTCAAGTTAAACATTTTGGCACAGACGATACTGTATAGTTTCTTTTGTAGCTTATGAAAAAGAGGTGTAGAAGTTGTTCTGTTATTACTGAGAAATTTTGATAACTTGGTTAAGGTGTGTCTGTCAGATATCTTCATTGTAAACATCCCCCCCTTTTTAATTAAAAGACTCTGTGGGGGTGATAATTTGAATAACATAACTATCTTCTCCGACAAACTTTCACTGAATGGTTTTTGCCTCCTCTGTTTATCCTTATTTGAATCAATTATTAAAAAGGGTTGCAAAATGGTGATTTCTTATTAAGCCATTTCTTCTATACTTATTATTTTCCCTGTAAATGTTATTTTTCAATAAAGGAAATCTTTTCCTCTTTTCTTTTTTTCTATTTCTCTCTCTCTGAGTTACACTATGGGAATTATAGATCTTTGACTTTATATTATTCAGTGTGGCCAGTGGCAGTGTCTTTGAGCTAGCTCCTTCAAAGAAATGTTTGGTCCACTCCAAACATTTCACAATCAGAAGAACACTTTGTAAAATATACAGAAATGCATAATGTTATACAGCATATATCAATATTGGGCACAGTGACCTGTATCCTATTGAAATGAACCAAACCTACAACACTGCTGAACCATGTCCATTGGTTCCTCTTAGTGGGAGTCAAGACAGTGAAGAGCATTTTCATTTTCTCAAACTCAAACTCTGTACCCATTATACACTAACTCCTCATTCTCCTCTCCTCCACTCCCTGGTAACTACCATTTCACTTCTGTTTCTATGAATTTGACTACTTTAGATACTTTAGCAAATGGAACCATATAATATTTGTGTTTTTGTTTTTAGTTTTTAACAACTCACAATCCTATTTATTATTTAAAAATATTTTTGTTGCAAAAGGGAAAAAACGCAAGGCAGTATAAAAGATTGACAGCATCATCAAATTTATTACACAGTCTTCAAGTTATCAGACAAACAAATCACTGACAACATGGGAAATGAGGTCTTTTCTTCCTGTTTGCTGTCAGAAATTAAAACTAAAATTGTAACATTGAGTAAAAACAAAACAAAAAATGGGGAGAAAAAAATTCCCGAGGTAAATGTTTTTTCTCATATTTTATATATTTTTTCCTTAAACTATTACCTTACTTGGTTGTCTCAGCATTTTAAAAAGGCCTGAGATGCTTACAGTGGATTCTAGGGAGAAAAGGAGGGACTCCAAAGCTTGAGGAGGGAGGTGGTGGGGATGGAATTGGGTGTGGTGGCAGATTCAACAGGTGAAGGGCTGAAGGAGGGCAACTGAAGTAGGGCAGTACATGTGGGGCCTATCTCCTAGGTAGGTGAGGGTACAAGGTTCTGAGTGTGTGGTCCATCCATCTGCAGAATCACTAGAATCTCAGGAGTAGTTCCATGGAGATATCCCCCCTCTTGAGACTCAGACATTTCTGTGACTATGCCTCAAACGGTAACAGGTTCTACCAGGTGGCTGGCCTCACATCACTTTTTCTCCATTAAGAACTTTTCCTGGGATGCCTGGGTGGCTCAGTCAGTTAAGGATCTGCCTTTGGCTCAGGTCATGATGCCAGGGTCCTGGGATGGAGTCCCACATCAGACTCCTTGCTCAGTGGGAAGCCTGCTTCTCCTTCTGCCCACTCTGCCTGCCATTCCCCCTGCTTGTGCTCTCTCTCTCTCTGAGAAATAAATAAATAAAACCTTAAAAAAAACCCACAAAAAACAAAACTTTTCTGGGACGAGTTCCAATGATTTGTGAACAGAGTTTCCTGGAACTTTTACCACCTCAGCATACCCTTCGGATTGGCCATCTGCTCCATTCTCTACAAATTTCAACTTTACCACATCATAGATTCCTACCAAGTAAATAACTTGGATCTGCTGCTGGTCTGTGGTCCAGCAGGAGGAGTTGCCCACATAGTTCACCTATTTTGTAGGCCCCTATAGATATGCAGAATTGCAGGGGTCTTATTGCTGGGTGTGAAGACAGCTCCTGGCGAACAGGAGGCAGTGACTCCATGTTGCTGCTCCTGTCATCTGAGGGCTGTAAGATGGCCGCCAACACATCATCATACAGTCAATCTGATCTGTACTGCTGAACTTCAGGTTCTGACTGGACTCTTTTTCAGTTATATATCAATTGATTTCACTGCTGAAATGGCTCTAGAAGAAAGATTGAGAGCCCAGAGTGTGACTTATTTCACTTAGCATAATGTTCTCAAGGTTCATGCACATGGTAGCATGAAAAAGAATTTCCTTCTTTTTTAAGGCTGAATAATACCCCATTATATGTATATATATGTGTGTTTACCCATTAATTAGTCAATGGCTCTGTGGATTGCTTTCACTTCTTGGCTCTTGAGAATGGCACTGTTATGAACATGGTCATGCAGATACGTCTTCAAGACCCGTCTTTCAGTTCTTTTGGATATATACCCAGGAGCGGAATGGCTGGAAACTTTCCTTCTTAAGGCTGAATAATACTCTATTATATGTATATACCACATATTGTTCATCTATGCATCTCTCTATGGACATTTGGATTATTTCCATGTTTTGGCTATTGTGAATAATGCTACCATGAACTTGGGTATACATATCTGTTTCTGGGTTCCTTATGGATGAATGTGTGCGGCTCCCCCTGCTCATTTGTTCATTATTCATTTATTCATTCATTATGCCTACTGTGTGTCAGGAACAGTTGTAGGCATCAGGGCACCTCAGTGATCAAATCAGACAAAAGCACCTGCCCTACTAAAGCTTAAATTTCAAGAAGGGAAGGTATTCCATAGAAAAGAAATATAATAAATAGGGGCACCTGGGTGGCTCAGTTGGTTGAGCAACTGCCTTCAGCTCAGGTCATGATCCTGGAGACCCGGGATCGAGCCCCGCATTGGGCTTTCTGCTCAGCAGACAGCCTGCTTATCCCTCTCTCACTCCCTCTGCTTGTGTTCCCTCTTTGGCTGTGTTTCTCTCTGTCAAATAAATAAATAAAATCTTTTTAAAAAAAAGAAATATAATAAATAATGTATTAAGTGAGATTATGATATATGTCTTGGGGAAAAATAGGGCAGAGTTAGAGTGATAAGATGAGATGGATGGGTTGCAATTTTATTTATTTTTTATTTTATTTATTTATTTGATAAAGAGAGATCACAAGTAGGCAGAGAAGCAGCAGAGAGAGGAGGAAGCAGGCTCCCTGCTGAGCAGAGAGCATGATGCGGGCCTCCATCCCAGGACCCTGAGATCATTACTTGAGGCTTTAACCCGCTGAGCCATCCAGGTGACCTGGGTTGCAATTTTAAATGGGATGCTCAGGATAGGCATCACTGAGAAGTGACATTTGGGCAGAAACTTGACAGAGCTTAGGGAGGAAAGCCCAGAAAATCAGTTCTTTTCAGCTGTCAGGGAGAAATGATAAGAGCATCAGTTTAAGCGACTTCTTAACCAAAATTAGAAATGTGTAAAGAATTGAGTTTTTAGGATTATGTCAGTGGTAATCTTTTTTCTGGTGGCCATCATTCGGTACAATTATTTATAGAATACAGCTTGTGGCTGAGACATTTCTCTCTATTCACTGGAACCTTTCACTTCCCTCCTGGGCTCACAGGAAGACTACTTTTCCCAGACACATGTCTGAGTGGGACCATATGACTAGTTCTAGGTAAAAGAATGTAGATAGAGATCATGCAGGCCACCGTATCTCCACCTCCCAAGTGGTCCTCCACCCTCACTCATCATTCTCTCTCTCTCTCTCCCTCTGCACTGGGGCTAGGTGGAGGCAGAGAATCCAGTGGAGGACTCCAAAACTCAGGGGACAGAGGAGCCACAATATGAAAGAAACCAGGGCCCCTGAGTCCCTGCCAACTTGATGGCATTATGAGATGAGCAAGAATTAAACCTTGTGTGTGGGTGTAAGCCATTGAGATTTGGGGTAGTTTGCTAGAGCAATTAGCCAATTTTAACATGTATCCTATCCTAACACAGAGCTGCAGCCAGCTGGAAGCTATTTATTTTCCAGTTATATGTAAAGCAAACAACCCTGCTTTGAGTCCCAGGTAGACAGCTACTTGGGCAGATGGTGTTGCTGCTTTTCTTGCACAACTTTCTGCTGCTCCCACCTGACGTTTGCTGGGGGTGAGAGAATAAGGCCTTCCCTACCTTGAATAAGACTCTAGATTCATAGGCTTAGGATGTTATGAATGCTTTGCCCCTCTGTGTAGGACTTCCCATGCATGGCACCATGAAAGCAATGGCAGGGCCTTCTGGGTAAAACTATATCTGAAATAATCTTAAATACCTAAACTTCTAGCTTCCCAACTTTATTAATGTACCTCAGAAGTAAAGCGTTGTCTGGTATCTTCCAGTCACTCCCTGTTCCTTTTCATCCCACTCAGATTGAACGAAAACTGTCCCTTCTTTCTAGTTTATTCTAAAATATCTGAGCTATGCCTTTCAGGCATTCTTTGAGAGCTTTGTTTGTTTGGTTCCTGGGAAAGTAAAGTACTTTCCTCCATGGACCTTAGCTTTAAATCATTGGCATACTTTCTTTTGACTGAAAAAGTTATTTTATGAATTTTACATCTATTCTTGATTTGATGGTTTGTAGAATGGGTTGATTATCCAAGGCTCTAAAATGTCTGTCAGTTTTCCTGAGTTTCTTCTAGTTCACTAACGTCTTGTCATAGCCAGCTGGAGCACCCTGAGCCACACTCCTGGCCTGCCTGATTTCAGTAGTCATATGAACAATTCCATGCATATGGACAACATCCCATCTCAAATGTATGCACGCTGTCTCTCTGCTTTTCTTAGTACTTTCTCAGAAGCTGTGGGAGTTTGCTCAATTGGTATGTGGGATTATGGGAACTCAAGACAAGACAGTTGGAAATAGAAGTGCTAGAAAAAGCAGGCCCTCAGGATGGGATACTGAAACTGGTGAGATGAAAGCAGGGACCCCAGTGCCAAGTGGTATGTGGCATGGAGAGAACCTCTGGTGAACTTATCTTCATAACCGCTAAGAATCTCACCAGCAGGGGGCTGGCATGAGATTTAGGTAGAAGGAGGAAGCACTGACTTCCACAGTAGCTGTAGCACTTATGAGGGCAAATGAAGATTGTGAATTGGCCCACTTTTATTATCTGCTCTAAAAACCTGGAAGAAAGAGAATGGTCTAACTATCAATTCAGGTCAGGCTGTGAAACCCAGAAAGTATTCATGGCAGCATTATAGAGCTACTTATCTTCAACTGATGGGTGACAGATGTACTATTAAGGAGACTGCTTGTCATTGACAGGTTTCCTTTTGGTAAGATCACAGAGCCCTTATAAGGAAGGAGTAGGATGTTGAGACATGGGGTGGCATATTTCATGGATGTGCCTGAGAATTCTGAAGCCCAAGATTCTTCAGAGTGGGAGGAAGTATTCCCCTCCATCTTGCTAGAGAAAGTAGCCCCCCTTTGCCAACAGATGACAAGAAGCCTTCACCTGAGGCAGAAGTTAAGATGATTCTCATCCTTTTCCAGGTCTACCCCACCTCTGCCACCGTTGCCATTGGATGAATAATTAGGGTCAGCTCTTGGCATAGCCCAAGCAGTCCCTGCCACAGAAGCAGACAGCACACTCCTGGAAGAACTGTAGGATCCTACCCATATGTCCTGGCAGGAACCTAGACATGTGTGTGGGAGTAGATCTTGAGGGTGCTGGATAGAGGGAGCGGGATGTAAAGTTCTATAAGGAAGCATTTATTGATCTGGAAGCACCCTCCCATGATGCAGGATTTAACTTCCTGATAAGGACCCTTAATTGCTTGCTAGCTGGGTTCTTTGGCGGTTGGACATGACAATAGCTTACATTAAATGAGGTAGAAATGCCACAACTACCTGGGGAAAGTATGGAGAGAAGAGTCAGAAGGGCGATGTTCAAACTGGTTTTATTAAAGGATACAAGAGAACCCATAAATGACTGTGGTGCCCAAAAGGAGGGACCATTTGCTAAGATAAGAAGGAACACACTAATGAGAGAAGTAGTGACTGCACTAAGTCAATGGTGGCTGCCCTCCACGGTCCTCCACCTCTCAGACCTCAGGATGGGACATGGGAGGTGGTCAGTGGCCAGTCCCCGTAAATGGCCAATGTCTCACCTCAGGCATGCACCAGGGGATCTCTCTGCTTTTTGCTTTAGGAGTTCCTCCAAAGTCTTTTTGGTCCACAAAGATGCAATCCAGAAGTATGGGGAAATTAATGCCTTAGGAGACAAACTTCACTGAATGAGGAAGAAGTTAGGGAGTCAACACCCCAGCCTCCCTGTCCTTTAGTGGGATAATTCTGAGAAACATTCTCCACAGTTCCTCTGAGGGTCTATTGTGGGACCTAGTCCCCAATGTCCACAGCAGTAAAAAGTCTCTTTATTATGGCCTCTTTTTCACTCAGGAAGTCACCATGTGTTATTCCTTCTCCTTTTCTGTCTCCCTATCTCAGCAGCCTAACTCCTGCTCTCTGCAGTCACCTCCCAATTCAACTACCACACCCCAGTTCTTGTTTAAAACTGCTTTAAGGGGAGCTCAAACTAAGGCTCTACTGTGCTAGAATTTCAAGTTCCTAAAATTCATGTCTGGGAAGCATTGGACACTGGGCACCATTTGGCCTATTAAAATATCCTCATTTGGAAAACATCCTAGTTTTGCATTAGCTGATTCTTGATAATATTGGCACTCTCAAGATGGTAATACATTTCACTCTCTCTACCTCTAGTCCATTTGGGGGGAGGTGATATTTTTTCTAACAATATTCCTGAAGCCTCACAGAAAGTTCTTGATCACAACGCTGAGCTAATACAGGGAAAGCCAGAAGGACTTAACTCCTGTGAAGTCTCTGGTCTGAGGCAAGGGTTAAAATTTGCATGGGCTTAGAGACAAATACTTCTTTCTGGGAAAGAGAACAAATGACAGATAATAGCCACCAGGGAGTAATGGTTGTCTGGGCAAAATAAGTAGTAACAATTCAAAGCCTGTTTGCCTAAGTATTTCTATTTTCCAGGAGCCCTAAAGAACATCTACCACAAAGAAAGGCATCCTGTGACTGTTTTGTGTCTGCTAAAAAGTAACAGCTGCAAGATAATGACCATGGGACTGAAGGAAGCTTCCCCACTCACAGCCCCTCACCCTTTGGAAAAGTGCCTTTATAAGCCTCACAAGCTACCCCTTCAGGGAGTGACATTTCTCTTTCTCATCGGTTTTCCTATGTATAAGGTATCTCTACTAACCCCACCTGCTTTCTTTGTCTCATGTTCAGTGTTCATTTCTATGATATTGAGACTCAAGAACCTGGCCTTGGGGGGTCCAGTAACAAAGCCAGATAAAACCCACAATATGAGTGAGCAAATAGTCGGAATCACTATATTTCATACAGAGCAGCTATTATTGAAAGCAATAAGGGGACCTAATTAGGTCTAGTCAATTGAAAGTAATTGCATTTTCTCATGTAAGTACTTCAGTGTGTCTGTGCGCTGAGCCATAGTTCTCCATGCTAACTCCCATCACTTATTTGCACTGCCGTTTGCTAAGACTGGATTTGCCTGATTACCATCTGTTAAGAGTTTGTATCTGACTTACTTTCGATCTGTACAACATCAGATGTCTCTGTTTCTACCTTTATCAGGAAAAAAATCTTCTCTGATTCACATCTCAGATCTTGAAATATTCTCTCTCTGGTAGACCTAAGCCTTACCACTTCATTTGAAAGCTTCTACAATCTTATTTTGTCCACATTACCTTCTCTCGTAGGAGTACAATATTGCACTAGCTCCAGCCTCTCCAAACTCAGAACTCTGTAGAGCAGTGAGATTCAGACTGGTTGTTTAGAGGTTCTTTGTCCTCACTGCTATAGTTTTCCACTAGAAATTCCTTGATATCAAAAATAATATCTTGGCAAGTCAGTTCCTACTACAAGGAGAAAGACTTAATATAATCTTTTTTTGTTGTTTTGTAGCAGGGAGAGGGAGAGAGAATGTTAAGCCAGCTCCATGCCCAACCTGATTCAGGGCTTGATCTCACAACCCTGATATCATGACCTGAGTGGAAACCAAGAGCCAGTCGGTTAACCCATTGAGCCACCCAGGTGTCTCTTAATATAGTATTTTATAAATAAGGACTGAAGGACACCAGGGTGGCTCAATAGGTAAGCATCAGGCTGTTGGTTTTGGCTCATATCATGCTCTCATGGGTCCTGGGATCCAGCCCCAGGTCTGGCTCTGTGCTCAGCAGGGAATCTGATTAAAGAAGCTCTCACTCTGCCCCTCCCCTACTCTCGAGCTCTGTCTCTGTCTCTGTCTCTGTCTCTGTCTCTGTCTCTCTCTCTCTCTCAAGTAAATAAATAAATAAATCTTTTTAAAAAATAAAATAAAGACCAAGCCAAATTTAAATTTAGAGAACACAAAAGAAAAATTTTTAATGTGACATTTTAATATACTCTAACAAGTGAATATATTTTGCCTTGTGAATATATTTTACCTCGTGAATATATTTTGCCTTGGGTTAATATTAGAAGGTTGGTGAGCAGGTTCACATAGTTATAATATACTTCTTCATACTTAGAAGCTTAAAGTAATTTAAAAACACACAGAAAATACTAAGTTATATGAGGTGGAGGGAGGAGAGTAAGAGAACCAACCATATTCCTATATAATATGTAGTGTTCTCTACAGTATAAAGATAGTAATATAGTAACACCCTATATATCCATTATCAGCGCTCTTCCTTTGTGTTACACAGCTCTAAAGGGCATAAGAATTATGGTATTGGATAGGATATAGGTCCACTGAGCAAACGTTTAGGGAATATTAAACATGATGGAATGATAGAGATTATGTAATTCAACAACCTGATTTTTACACCTGTGACTCAGAGGTAATGAGACTTGCCTAGGGCACCAAGGTAGTTAGTGGAATAGTGAGTCTGCTCACTGCTAGGACTGTATCCTCCTACCATGCTGTGTGGATATAGAGAGTTAGCCTGTTGGTTCTTCTCAGCTGCACGCTTCTCAGGAAGTCAGGAAGGGGGGAAATCCTCAATGCAGACTAAAGTTTTATGAACAAAGATATTCATTATAGAGTGTTTATAATAGCCAACAAATTAGAAATTATTTGAATTCCAACAATAAGGATATAAGTAAACAGTAGGACAGTGGGATAATAAGATAACACATAATGGAATACCATGCAGCCATTAGGAGTATTCTAGGAAAAAAGTTTAATACCATGAGAAAAAAGCAGGATACTAAACTTATATATAGTATTATCTCACCTGTGTAGACATAAATATAATGCCTAGAAAAGATACTGACAAAAGCATACTGAAACATGCTTTTGTAACTGGCAATCATGTATCTTCAGGTGCTGAAACTAGGTTGTGATTTTAATTTTTATTTATTTTTATTTTTTTAAAGATTTTATTTACTTATTTGAGAGTGGAAGTGAGTGCAAGTGGGCAAAGGAGCAGAGGAGGTGGGACAGGGACAGGGACAGGGGGAGAATCTTAAGCAGATTCCACACTGAGCATGGAGCCCCATGCAGGGCTCAATCTCAT
>PITA01026184.1:0-23067 GCA_004023965.1 Spilogale gracilis
ATGGTATTTTGATGAGGATTGCATTAAATGTGTAGGTTCCTCTAGGTAGCATAGACATTTTCACAATATTTGTTCTTCCAATCCATGAGCATGGAACGTTTTTCCATTTCTTTGTGTCTTCCTCAATTTCTTTCATGAGTGCTCTTATAGTTTTCTGAGTACAGATTCTTTGCCTCTTTGGTTAGATTTATTCGTAGGTATCTTATGGGTTTTGGTGCAATTATAAATGGGATTGACTCCTTAATTTCTCTTCTATTTTGATGTTGGTGTATAGAAATGCAAGTGATTTCTGTGCATTGATTTTTATTTATATTTTTTAAAGATTTTATTTATTTATTTGACAGAAAGAAATACAGCTAGAGAGGGAACACAAGCAGGGGGAGTGAGAGAGGGAGAAGCAGGTTTCCTGATGAGCAGGGAAACTGATGTGGGGCTTGAACCTGGGACTCCAGGATCATGACCTGAGCTGAAGGCAGATGCCTAATGACTGAGCCACGCAGGTACCCCTGTGCATTGATTTTTATATACTGACACTTTACTGAATTCCTGTATTTATTCTAGCAGTTTTGGAGTGGAGTGTTTTGGGTTTTTCACATAAACTATCATATCATCTGCAAAGAGTGAGAGTTTGACTTCTTCTTTGCCAGTTTGGATACCTTTTATGTCTTTTCATTGTCTGATTTCTGAGGTAGGTCTTCTAGTACCATGTTGAATAGCAGTGGTGGCAGTGGACAGCCCTGCTGTGTTCACAACCTTAGTGGAAAAGCTCTCAGTTTTTCCCCATTGAGAATGATATTCATTGTGTTTTTTTTCATAGATGGCTTTTATGATATTGAGGTATGCACCCTCTGTCCGTACACTGTAAAAGAGTTTTGATCAAGAAAGGATGCTATACTTTATTAAATGCTTTTTTAGCGTCTATTGAGAGGATCATATGGTTCTTGTTCTTTCTTTTTATTAATGTACTATATCACATTGATTGATTTATGGATGTTGAACCAATCTTGGAGCCCAGGAATAAATCCCACTTGGTCATGGTGAACAATCCTTTAATGTACTGTTGGATCCTATTGGTTAGTATTTTGGTTAGAATTTTTGCATGCCTGTTAATCAAGGATATTGGTCTGAGGGTGCCTGGGTGGCTCAGTTATTAAGCATCTGCCTTTGGCTCAGGTCACGATCCTGAAGTCCTGGGATCGAACCCCCACTGGGCTCCCTGTTCATCAGGAAGACTGCTTCTCCCTCTCTCACTCTTCCTGCTTGTGTTCCCTCTCTAGTTGTGTTTCTCTCTGTCAAATAAATAAATAAAATATTTTTTAAAAAGGGATATTGATCCGTAATTCTCTTTTTTGATGTGGTCTTTGTCCGGCTTTTGGATCAAGGTAATGTTGGCCTCATAAAATTAGTTAGGAAGTTTTCCTTCCATTTCTATTTTTTTGGAACAGTTTCAGGGAAATAGCTATTAATTCTTCTTTATATGTTTGGTAGAATTCCCCTAGGAAGCCATCTGGCCCTGGGCTCTTGTTTGTTGGGAGATTTTTGATGACTGTTTCAATCTCCTTATGGGCTATGGGTCTGTTCAGATTTTCTATTTCTTCCTGGTTCAGTTTTGGTAGTTTATACGTCTCTAGGACTGCATCCATTTCTTCCAGATTGCCTAATTTGCTGGCATATAGTTGCTCATAATATGTTCTTATAATTGTTTGTATTTCTTTGGTGTTGGTTGTGAGCGCTCCTCTTTCATTCATGATTTTATTAATTTGTGTCCTTTCTCTTCTCTTTTTGATAAGTCTGACCAGGGGTTTATCAATCTTATTAATTCTTTCAAAGAACTAGGTCCTAGTTTCATTGATCTGTCCTACTGTTCTTTTGGTTTCTATTTCATTGCTTTCTGCTTTGATCTTTATTATCTCTCTTCTTCTGCTGGGTTTAGGCTTTATCTGTTGTTCTTTCTCATGCTCATTTAGGTGTAGGATTAGGTTGTGTATTTGAGACCTTTCTTGCTTCTTCAGAAAGGCTTGTGTTGCTATATACTTTCCTCTCAGGACCACCTTTGCTGTCCAAAGATTTTGAACAGTTGTGTTTTTGTTTTCATTTGTTTCCATGAATTTTTTAAGTTCTACTTTAATTTCCTGGTTGACCCATTCATTCTTTACTAGGATGCTCTTTAGCCTCCCTGTATTTGAGTTCTTTCCAACTTTCCTCTTGTGGTTGAGTTCTAGTTTCAAAGCACTGTGGTCTAAAATTATGCAGGGAATTATCCCAACCTTTTGGTACTGGTTAAGACCTGATTTGTGACCTAGGATGTGATCTATTCTGAAGAATGTTCCATGTACACTCGAGAAGAATGTGTATTCTGTTGCTTTGGGATGGAATATTCTGAATATATTTGCAATGTCCATCTGGTCCTGTGAGAACACAGTAGATTATAACAAGAAAGATTTGTTAACATGTTCACTCCTTTTACTAGACAATGGCATGTAAAATCCAAGGAATTGTATCTTATTTTCTTTGAATCACCAAGATTTAAATGCAGAGTACAAAACATTGGCTGACTGGACAAATGAATGAAGGAATGTTTGGTGATCATTAAGCAGGTGAATGTAGACAACTTATTTGAGCACAAGTTGAAGAATCACCCTAAAAGAGATTAGCTTGGGACTAAAGAGAAGTAATAAAAAGTGAGTTTCCCTTGAGCAAATTGTATCCTCCTTTCCTGGATATTCAATAGGTAATTTGTCCTACTGAGATCCTCCTTTCCTGGATATTCAATAGGTAATTTGTCCTACTGAGAACTCATTTTTATCTCAGTCTATGCCACAGGTGCTTTATCTGCAAGTTAGAAACAACTAAATACTTTTTTTAAAAGATTTTATTTATTTATTTGACAAAGAGAAACATAGCTAGAGAGGGAACACAAGCAGGGAGAGTGAGAGAGGGAGAAGCAGGCTTCCCACCAAGCAGGGAGCGCAAATGCAGATGCAATGCAGATGCTTAATGACTGAGTCACCCAGGTGCCCCAACACCTAAATACTTTTTTAAAAAAATCCATTTGCCCCAGTTGTGCCTCTGTAGGTGTGATCTAGTCTTCAGTATTTCTTAAACTTTTTTTAAAGGTTCATATTTCTAAGTAATCTCTACACCCAGTGTGGGGCTTGAACTTAAAACCCTGAGATCAAGAGTGACACACTCTACTGGGGACTGAGTCAGTCAGGCATGCCTAGTTTTTCATATTTTTAAAAGCTCCCCAGGTCAGGGCACTTGATGTAATGAGCATTGGGTGTTATATGCAACTGATGAATCACTAGTAATGGACTATATGTTAATTAATTGAATTTAAAATTAAAAAGTAATTAATTAATATTTAAAAAGCTCCCTAGGTAATTTATGCTGCCAAGATTAAAAACTATGGGATTGAGACTAGATAAAAACAGGATGGAAGTGTATTAAATTATTTACTTATACAAAAATTCAATGTTACAGCTAGAATTAATTTCTAGTAATTTTCTATAAGAAATAAAAGTATCTCATTTCTCAACTCCTACTTAAAATATTTATCCCATAATTACACTGTGCCTGGAAGCCCATGGATGGGCTGTGTTTGGCCCTCATAATGCTGAAAATTTTTGAATTGATGGTCAACATTTAAGAATCAGATTTCATATAAAAGTGAGAACTTGCAATTTCTCTTCACAACTAGAAGCACCAATAACATGATATTTGCATTCCGTAATGGAAGAAATCAAAACTCAGTAGCTGTTATCCCATTTAGACTGAAATGGTTCTTGAATTTTCTTTTTTCTCACTTTGATTAGAGATTTACCACTTTTATTGATATCATATAATAAGATTTTGAGTTCATTGGTCTTCCATTGTTTTAATTTTTTCTCTTTCATCAGTTTCTACTTTGATCCATCTCTTGTGCTGACTTTGGGGTTAATTCAATCTCTGTGCCATCCAGGCACCTCTATTGGGACTTGTTTTTATTCTACAGAATATGATTCATCTTGTTAAGAGTTCCATGTGTACTTGAGGAGAATGTATATCCTACTCTTGCTCAGTAGAGTATTCTATAAATATCAATCAAGTCTAATTGCTTGATTGTGTTGTTCAAGTCTGCTTCATATCCTTGATGATTATCTGCTTACATTTTATATCAGATATGAGAGAAGAGTATTGAAGTCCCTGACTATAACTGTAGATTTGATTGTTTCACTTTACAGTTGTGAGATAATAGAAAAAATATATATTGGTCTCAGCCCCCAGTTTCTGGCAGAGTTCCTAAAACCCTTGTAAATTCCTAAGTGAGAAGAGCACCAGGAGCATCTTTTGTTATAATATTTGACCTTTGACCCTGGTTCCAGACACAGGGCTCCTGAAGCCCTTGCAAATTCTCAAGTGATAAAAAGACTAGTGATGTGGGAAACAAAGGCAAAAGAAAGGTAGCTTAAATTAAAATATCCTTATAGCCTGCAGCCCACGGATAGATACCTGAAACATGCAGAATGTGGCCTTCCTCAAGGAACTTGTGGCCGCCTTAGTACTTTAATGTTTAAAAGGAACCAGATATTGGCAGCAGCGCCAGCCCCTCAAGGTCCTGAAGCCTTGCTTCCAGATTCTTGGAGACTTGCACTATCCCTAATTCCAACTAATTAAAAAGCATACAATTGGTCACTCCTCACAATCCCAGTATAACACTTTCTGCCCACAGGTCCTGTTCCATGAATAGGGAGGGGATTAAGGTATAGACAGAAGAGAGAGGAGGCCCTTGAGTCCACTGACTAGGTTCTGAAACTATTCCTGGCAGTTGGAGATGCTGAGACAGAGTGGAACATGAGATAAGGAACATATGAAGACAGCGCAAGAATCTCAAGGCCGCAAGTTTCCCAGTCAGTTCTCAATAAAAGACTGCAACTAAAGGTCCCTTCAGGACCCCTCTTACTCTAGAAAGCTTTTTTCTTTCCTTTCTACTGCTCTCACCTTCACTTAATAAACTTACACTTCACTTCACCCTTTGTGTCGATGAGATTCACTCTTGGACTCTGTAAAACAAGAACCCTGCAATCCTGCAACACTAGAAGCATCTTTTGTTCCAGTGAGGCAACACCAGGTGGGATCCTGGCTAGTGATTGGTCACCAGAAAGTCCAAGCTAAAATTATAAGCTTGGTGTTTTCAGCCCTATCCACCACATCCCCATCCTCCAGAAAGGGGACAAGGGCTAGAAATGGAGTTAATAATTGGTGATGCCTATGTGAGGAAGTCTCCATTAAACCCCAGTCAGTATAGGATTCAAAGAGCTTCTAAGTTGGTGAACATATCCACATAGCAAGAGAGTGAGGTACCCCACCTCCATGGTGATAGAAGTTCTGGTCCTCAGGACCATCCTAGACCTCATCCTATGTATTTCTTCATCTGACTGTTTCTCTTTATCTTCAATCATATCCTTTAGTAAACTGATAAATAGGGGTGCCAAGGTGGCTCAGTTGGTTAAATGGCAGCCTTTGACTCAGGTCATGATCTTGGGGTCAGGGGATGGAGCCCCATGTCAGGCTCTGTGCTCAGTGGGGAGTCTGCTTCTCCCTCTGCCCCTCTCCACCGCCTTGCTCATGATCTCTCTCTCTCTCTCTCTCTCTCTCTCTCAAATAAATAAATAAATAAATATATAAATACATAAATAAATAAAATATTGAAAAATAAGTAAACTGGTAAACAGAAGTGTTTCCCTGAGTCTTCTGAGTCACTGTGGCAAGTTAATCAAATCCAAATATTTGAGCCTCAGATTTATAATCCATTAGTCAGAAGCAGAGTTCTCATGGGCCTGAGTTCTTAACCTGTGGATCAGGTAGATAGTGTGAGAACTGAATTGAACTGATTAAATCATAGGACACCCAGCTGATGTAGCAGAATTGTTTGATTGGGAAAACCCCACACACATCTGGTGTCAGAAGTGTTATGAGTATGGTAGTACTGTGAGAATAAAGGAGAAACACAGGAGGAGGACTGGATTTTTATCCTAACACAACAGTTCTAACAGGTTTTCCTCCATGTATTTTGATGCTCTATTAGGTAGAGAAACACAATTGTTATATTCTTTTATTTAATTGACTAATTTATCAGTATTAACTATCCTTATTTTAATGTGGTAATATTCTTTGCCCTAAAATCTACTTTGTTTCTTCTTTACACTAGTGTTAACATGGTATATTTTTATCAAACCTTTTATTTTTATTCTATTTGTGTTTTAAAAAGTAAAGTGTACCTCTTATAAGCAGCAGATAGTTGTTTCATTTTTATCCAATCTTCCAACCTTTGACATAAAACTGAAATGCCCAGGCCAGTTATATTTTGTCATTATTGATATTATTTGGTTTGAGTCTGGTATTTTTCTATCTTTTATTTGTCGTATTTGTTCTCTGCTTCTTTTTCTCTCTTTTTCTACCTTCTTTTCCATTAGTCAAGTATTTTTCTGAATCCATTTTATCTCTGTTGTCAGCTTATTACCTATAACTTTTTAATTTTTTTTTTATTTTGGTGGTCAGTCTTGGATTTATGGCAAGCATCTTTAACTTACTGTAGTCTACCTTCAAGTAATATTATACCAGTTTGGGTAAAATATGAGATCTTTAAAATGGCTTGCCCATTCTTACCTCTTGATCTTTATTCCATTATTGCATACAATTTTTAAATTTTATTTATTTGACAGAGAGAGATCATAAGTAGGCTAAGAGGCAGGCAGAGAGAGAGGAGGAAGCAGGCTCCCAGCTGAGCAGATAGCCCGATGCGGGCCTCCATCCCAGGACCCTGAGATCATGACCTGAGCCGAAGGCAGAGGCTTTAACCCACTGAGCCACCCAGGCGCCCCCATTATTGTATACATTTTACTTTTACATATGTTATAAAACTTACAATACATACTATTATTTTTGTTTAAACAGTCAATTTTCTTTTAAAAAGTTTTAAGTAAGAAAAACACTTTCTTATCTATTCTGTTGCCATTTCCAGAGAAAAAAACACCCTTCTGTGTGTCTTGTCCACTCTTAATAACTCTACTAGAATACTACTTCATTTCTAACATCAGATGTGTGTGTAGTGGGTGGTGTGGGTGTGAGCATGTGCGCGTAGGGAGGCATTTCTCTGTACCAAACAGTTCTTCACTAGTTGTGTTTCCTACAATTTAATTCCACAAGTTAAAGACTCAGTTCCAAAAAACTGCCCCCTATAACTTCAGACACCAATAGCAAGTCCAAGTTGTTACCTATGCTTCTGGTCAACTGATTATGAATCAGGGTTTCACATGACCTCCTCCTTGAGTTTGATTAATTTGCTAAAACCAGCTCATATAACTTAGGAAAACATTTACTTACTAGATAACTGGTTTATTATAAAAGGATATAGCTCAGCAACAGCCACATGGTAGAGATACATAGGACAGAGTTTCCATACTTTCTCTAGGCACACAATTCTCACATCCCCCAGTATTTACCAACCTGGAAGTTCTCCAAACCCAACCATTTGGGTTTTCATCAAGGCTTTATTACATAGGCATGGTGGATTAAATCTTTGGCTGTAAGTGTCTGAACTCAATCTCCAACCCCTTTCCCTTTCCTGCAGGTTGAAGAGGGTAGATAGAACTAAAAGTTCCAACCCTTTTATCAGGCTTGGTTCCCCTGGCAACCAGCCTCCATCCTTAGAGGCTTTCCAAAAGTCACCTCATTAGCATAATTTCAGGTGTTGTTGAAAGGGATTTGTTATGAATAACAAAAGACATCCACTTCACCTTTACGCTCTGGAGCTATTTCAGAAACTGAGGACAAAAGCCCAAATATTATAACAAAGAATGTCCCTATGTCTCTTTTTTTATTAAAGATTTTTTAAATTTTTTGACAGAGAGAAACACAGCCAGAGAGGGAACACAAGCAGGGGGAGTGAGAGAGGGAGAAGCAGGCTTCCCGCGGAGCAGGGAGCCCGATGTGGGACTTGATCAGGATCATGACCTGAGCTGAAGGCAGTTGCTTAACCAACTGAGCTACCCAGGTGCCCTCCTATGTCTCTTAAGAAATTATAAGAATTTTAGGAAATATGTGCCAGGAATAGCAGACAAAGACAAATATGTATTTATTATAAATAGCAATATCACACCGTTTCTGGGCCTCTTCATTCCTTTCTATAGATGCATATTTTTATATGCTATCATTTTCCTTCTGCATGAAGCACTTTCTTTAACGTTTCTTCCAGGACAGGTCTGCCAGTAATAAATTATTTCAGCTTTTGTAAGTCTGAAAAAATTCTTTATTTTAACCTCACTTTCAAAAGATATTCTTGTCAGGTGTAGAATTTTACCTTGACTTTTTTTTAGTATGTTAAAAATGTTTCTTCACAGTCTTGTGTGCATTGTTTCCAAGGAGAAATAAGATGTCATCGTTATTTTTGTTCCTCCAGACATAACATGGCTTTTATCTCTGGATGTTTTAAAGATTATTCTCTTCTTCACTGGTTTTAAGCAATTTGATCATAATATACACAGGTGTCATTTTCTTCATTTTGCTTGTGTTTGGAATTTATCTTCCTGTTTCTTTGTGTTTATAGTTTCCATCAAATTTAGAAGTTTTCAGGTATTATTTCTTCAGTTTTTTTCTCTCTCCTTCCCTTCTCTTTCAGACACTCCAATTATCCATCCATTAGTCACTTGGTAAATTGTCTCACAACTCACTGATATCACTGATACTCTGTTCATTTTGTAAAATTTATTTTCCTTTGTGTTTTATTTTGGATAGTTTATGCCATCAACTACATTAATCTTTTTTTTTCTGCAGTGTCTAACCTACCATTAATTCTATCCATCATATTTTACATAGAACAAATTTTAGTTTTCATCTCTAGAATGTCTATTTGGGTATTTTTATATATATTCCATGTCTCTATCTAATTTTCTGAACAGATAGAACATAGTTATCATGTCCATTTAAGTGTCTATGGCTCTTAATTCTAACATCTCTATCAGCCTTGGATCAGTTTGAATTGTTTAATTTTCTCCTCAATATAATTCATATTTTTATGTATTCTTTTCATTCTTTGTGTTGTTTAATTAGATATTAGCCAGATGTTGTAGATTTGACCTTGTTCAATGCTGAATATGTCTGTATTCCTTTAAATATTCTTGACATAGTTCTCAGACATGTAAAGGTACCTGGAAACACTTTGGTCTTTTGAGTCATGCTTTTAAGTTTTGTTACAGGACTAGAATTAGAATAGTGTTCAATACAGGCTTAAGTATTCCCCTACCAAAGTCACCCTTCTGTGTACTCTACTCAATGCCCATTGAATTTTGGGTTTTCTAGTGTGGCTGGTGGGAACAGGCATTGTTTCTGGCCCTGCATTCACCCCAGACACTTTTAGCTCTAATCCTTCTGGGTGATTCTCTACCTTGCCTTGAGGGTACTTTCCTCAAATGCATGCTCTGATCAGTCTGAATGCTAAAGGGAACTAAAGGGAGCTTTTTATAGTACCTGGGGTTACCTTTGGGAAGTTTCTCCTCTTTAGTACTCTCTTCTGAAAATTCTAGCCATCTAGGTCTTTCTGGACACTCAGCTCTATCTTCTTAATGCAAGAAGTCCATCAGTTTTTTTCTTCAATTCTCCCTCCCTGTACCATAGCCCAGAAAATCTCTCAAGATGATGAACTAGGGAAATCTTTGATCTCAACTCATTTGTTTCCATATTTGGATCTCTGGATCTCCGATGTCCCAAAAACTGATGTTTCATATAATTTGAAATATTTTCTGTTGTCTGTGAGGGTAAATCTGATTTTTTTATGCTCCATATTGCCCATAAGTGAAAGCATCTGTTCTTTTTTTAATGTCTTTTAAATTGAGGTATTTTACAAGCAGCAATATGCACTATTCATGTGTGTACAGCTCAGTTATTTATGTATCTGTACAATCAGCATCAAGATATTAAAATTTTAAAGCACTTCTAGAAGGTTCCTTCATCTCCCTCCATTGCTGTTTTATCAGAAGCTAACCACTTTGCTATTTCACTTTGACCTTGAGGAAACTTACACTATAGTTAGGATGAAGCCGTGGAATTTTATTGCTGCTGCACTTCAACTATAAACCCCTGTCTTCTAGAAATAGTCTCATTTCATGCATTCTCTAATTTCTTTTACAGATGGCCATTACAATATGGAGTGAATTTTTTTGCTTTATTTTTTTATTGAGGTATAATTGACATATAATATATTAGTTTCAGCAATATAGCATAACAATTCAGTACACATACATATTGTGAAATGATCACCACAAGTCTAGTTAATAGCTATCATTATACATAGTTTCAAAATTTTTTTCCTGTGATGAGGATTTTTAAGATTTACTCTCTTAGCAACTTTCAATACAATGCAGTATTATTAACTGTAGTCACCGTACTTACATTATATCCCATAATGTATTTATTTTATTACCAGAAGTTTATGCCTTTTGACCCCTTTCACCCATTTTGTCCATCATCTACCCTCTGCCTTTGGCAACCAGTATGTTCTCTGTGTCTGTGAGCTTGGTTTTTGTTTTGTTTTAAATTTCACTGTAAGTGGGATCATATGGTATTTCTCTTTCTCTGTCTGACATATTTCACTTAACCTAATGCCCTCAAGGTCCATCCATATTGTTGCAAACAGCAAGATTTCCTTCTTTTTTATGGCTGAATAGTATTCCTGTATGTGTGTGTAACACATGTTCTTTATCCATTTTTCCATTGACACTTAAATTGCTTGCATATCTTGGCTATTGTAAATAGTGCTGCAATGAACACAGGGTGCATAGATCTTTTCAAATTAGTGATTTTGTTTTCTTTGTATAAATACCCAGAAGTAGAATTGCTGGATCATAGGGTAATTCTATTTTTAATATTCAAGGAACATTCATATTATTTCTCATAGTTATGGAACTAATTTACATTCTCACTAATACTGCACGAGCGTTCCCTTTTCTCCACATTCTTGCCAACAATTTTTTCCCAAAGTACTAGCCCTACCTAAATATAAAGATTTTCTCAGTTTTATACTAAAACCCACCCCAATCTCACTGTTGTCGGTTGTGTATCATTCACGTAGTAGAATATCAAAAGATGATAGCAAAGGTGAGTGGTGTTATTGAAATTATGATTATGACTTTGATCAGAAAAAAATAACTTCCCCTTTTTTATCTTCTTTGTCTACATAAGTCAAAAACTATTTTTAGGGGCGCCTGGGTGGCTCAGTTGGTTAAGCAACTGCCTTCGGCTCAGGTCATGATCCTGGAGACCAGGGATCGAGTCCCACGTCGGGCTCCCTGCTCGGCTCTGCTTCTCCCTCTCTCACTCCCCCTGCTTGTGTTCCTCTCTCGCTGTGTTTCTCTCTGTCAAATAAATAAAATCTTCAAAAATAAAATCTAAAAAAAAAGAAAAAAAAGAATGTTTTTTTAAAAAAAACCAAAACTATTTTTAAAGACATTTTTTCCCGAATTTATGATTTTTTCTGCCAATTATGAGTATTTCACGTTTTCCATACCTCAGCAACCAAGAAATAAAATAACAATTAAAAAGGAACATTCCTTTGATTCTGCTCTCACTTGGTCTTCAGAAACTTCAGTCCTTGCCAAATTCTACCAAAATGGTTCTGAATGAATGAATTTCTTATGCCTCCAGGTTTTCTCACCTTGATCATTATCAAAATTATCTCAGAATTATCTCAGATCCCATCTTCAGGGAACTGTTATGGTTCCTTTTATTTTTTATTCCGCTTTTATTACCATAATCTTTCCCTAAAACTCAATCTTTGGATCCCTTAGGCAGGACTGGTGGACAATCTGAATGACTGACTAGGTTATATTTATCATTCCTCTCTTCGTGGCTTTGATGTGTATTTTCCTGATGAGTATCTTTTCATGTACTTACTGGCCATATGAGGAATGTCCATATGGATCCATGGCCCATTTTTGAAGTTGGGCTATTTGTTTTTGTGTTGTACAAACTCTTTATATATTACACATACCAGTCCTTTATCAGATATATGATTTACAAACATTTTCTCCCATCTTTAGTGTTTTCTTTTCACCTTCTTGATGGTATTGATTGAAGCATGAAAGATTTTAATTTTGGTAAGTCCAAATTTACCTATTAGTTTTTTATTTTGTTATTTAGACATGTGTATCATCTCTAAGAGGGCTTTGCCTAACTTGTAGTCACCAAGATTTACTCTTATATTTTTTTCAAGATTTGCATAACTTCAGCACTTATATTTAGGCCTATGATCCACTTTGTGTTCATTTTAGTAGATAGTATGAGGTAGGGTTAGGAGGCTTCATTTTATTCCTAGTTTGATGTTGTTGTCTGTTCTTTTTTTTTTTCATCATGAAAAGATATTGGATTTTCTCAAGTGTTTTTTCCCCTGTGCCTGCCCAAATGGTTATTTGGTTTTTGTCCTATATTTTATTGATATGGTGCTGTACTTTAAAAGATTTTCAGATGTTATACCAACTTTGCATTTCTTAGATATATTCTACTTGGTTATGGAGTATAATTCTTTATACATGTCAGTGGGTTTGGTTTGATAATATTTTACCGAGGATTTTGGCATAAATACCTGTAGTTTTCTTTTCTTGTCATGCTTTTGTCTACTTTCGTTAGCAGGAAAATACCAGCCTTACAGAATTTGGAAAAAATTTCTCTTCTATTTTCTGTAACAGTTTGTAAAAAATTGGTATTGATTCTAATTAGTTATTTAAAAGTTTGGTAGAATTTAACGGTGAATTTGGACATGTACTTTTTTTGCAGGAAGTTTTTTAAATTACAAATTCAACCTCTATCTTTGTTATGGGTCTATTTTGATTTTCTACTTCTTGAATTTGTTTCAGTGTTTGTTTCCTTCTAGAAATACGTCCATTTCACCCAATCTATCTAATTTATTGGCAAACAGTTATTCATGGTGTTTTCTTATTTTCTTTCTCTTTCTTTAGTGTCTGTAGTAACAACACTTATCTCTACTCCTTTTAGTAATTTGAGTCTTCGTTTTTTCTTGGTCAGCTTAGGTAAAGATTTACGAATTTTGTTGCTCTTTTCAGAGAAACAGTTTTTTTTTTTGTTTGGTTATTTTCAATTTATTATGGCTTATTTTGTGGCCTAACATATTGTCTATCCTGGGGAATATTCCTTGTGTACCTGAAAACAATATGTATTCTGCCTTTTCAGAGGTGAGTATATATTAAGCCTAGTTTCTTAATATTGTTGGGCAAATCTTCTATTTCTTTTTCGATCTTCTGCTTTGTTCTACTCATTCCTGAAAGTGGAGTATTAAAGTTTCCTACTACTGTTGAATTTTCCATAACACTCCTGAATTCTATAACTTTCTGTTTCTCTTCTTTGGGGCTCTGATTTTAGGTGGATATGCACTTGTGTTTGTAATTTTAATATCTTAGAGATGGATAAACTCTGTTACCATTATAAAATTTTTACTTGTAATAAAATTTTCTATTTTAAAGTCTATTTTTTCTTTTTTTATTGTTACTTAAATTTTTTTCCAGTGTTCCAAGATTCATTCCCCATTCCCCACACCTAGTGCTCTATGCAATAGGTGCCCTTAGTACCCACCAACAGGCTCTCCAATCCCCCCACCCCCCTGCCTTCCAAATCCCTCAGTTTGTTTCTGTGTCCAAAGTCTCTGTTGTTTCGTTTCTCTCCCTGGATTACCCTACTTCACATTTACTTTCCTTCTCCCACTGTCCTCCAGGTTACCCCTCATGCACCGCAAGTAAGTGAAACCATGTGATACTTGACTTTCTCTACTTGGCTTATTTCATTCAGCATAATCTCTTCCAGTCCAGTCCATGTTGCTACAAAAGTTGGATATTCATCCTTTCTGATGGAGGCATAGTATTCCATTATATATGTGTACCACATCTTCTTTATCCATTCATCTGTTGATGGGCACATTGGCTCTTTCCACAGTTTGGCGATGGTGCCATTGCTGCAATGAACATTGGGGTACATATGGCCCTTCTTTTCACTACATCTGTATCTTTGGGGTAAATGCCCAGTAGTGCAATTGCAGGGTCATAGGGTAGCTCTATTTTTAATTTTTTAAGGAATCTCCACACTGTTTTCAAAAGCGGCTGCACCAGCTTGCATTCCCACCAACAGTGTAAGAGGGTTCCCCTTTCTCCGCAGCCTCTCCAACACTTGTTGTTTCCTGACTTGTTAATTTTGGCCATTCTGACTGGTGTAAGGTGGTATCTCAGTGTGGTTTTGATTTGAATTTCCCTGATAGCTAGTGACGATGAACATTTTTTCATGTGTCTGTTAGCTGTTTGTATATCTTCTATGGAGAAGTGCCTCTTCATGTCTCTTGCCCATTTTTTGATGTGTTCATCTTCTTTTTGGATGTTGAGTTTGAGTAGTTCTTTATAGATCTTGGATACCAGCCCTTTGTCTGTAGTGTCATTTGCAAATATCTTCTCCCATTCTGTGGGTTACCTCTTTGTTTTGTTGACTGTTTCCTTTGCTGTACACAAGCTTTTTATTTTGATGAAGTCCCAGAAGTTCATTTTCGCTTTTGTCTCCTTTGCCTTTGGAGATGTGTCTTGAAAGAAGTTGCTGTGGCTGATGTCAAAGAGGTTACTGCCTATGTTCTTTTCCAGGATTTTGATGGATTCCTGCCTCACGTTGAGGTTTTTCATCCATTTCGAGTTAGCCTTTCTGTGTGGTGTAAGAGAATGGTCTAGTTTCATCCTTCTATATGTAGCTGTCCAATTTTCCCAGCACCATTTATTGAAGAGACTGTCTTTTCCACTGGATGTTTTTTCCTGCTTTGTCGAAGATGATTTGCCCATAGATTTGTGGGTCCATATTTGGACTCTCTACTCTGTTCCATTGGTCTATTTCTCTGTTTCTGTGCCAGTACCATGCTGTCTTGGTAATCACAGCTTTGTAATAAAGCCTGAAGTCAGGTAACGAGATGCCCCCAGCTTTGCTTTTCTTCTTCAGTGATTCCTTAGCGATTTGGGGTCTTTTTTGTTTCCATATAAATTTTAGGTTTGTTCCAACGCTTTGAAGAATGTAGGTGGAATTTTGACCGGAATGGCATTGAAAGTGTAGATTGCTCTGGGCAGTATAGACATTTTGACAATGTTTATTCTTCCAATCCATGAGCATGGAATGGTCTTCCATCTTTTTGTGTCTTTTTCAATTTCTTTCGTGAGCGTACTGTAGTTCCTTGAGTACAGATCCTTGAATTTGTTGGTTAGGCTTATTCCTAAGTATCTTATGGTTTTTGATGCTATAGTAAACGGAATCGATTCTCTGATTTCCCTTTCTATTTTTTCATTGTTGGTGTATAAGTATGCAACTGATTTCTCTGCGTTGATTTTGTATCCTACCACATTACCAAATTGTTGTATGAGTTCTAGTATTTTGGGGGCGGAGTCTTTTGGGTTTTCCATATAGAGTATCATGTCATCTGCAAAGAGAGAGAGAGTTTGACTTCTTCTTTGCCAAGCTGGATACCTTTTATTTCTCTCTGTTGTCTGATTGCTGTTGCTAGGACTTCTAACACTATGTTGAACAGTAGTGGTGAGAGTGGGCATCCTTGTCTTAAAGTCTATTTTTTTTCTAATACTATAGCCACTCCAGCTTTATTTATTGCTAAAAAATTGAATGCTTTCCCTTTAATTTCTGGAACAAAACAAGAGATTCTTCTATTCTGCTATTCAATATTGTAGTGGAAATCCTAAACAGTGCAATTATTCATGAAAAAGGAACAACAGTAATACTAATTGGAAAGGGGAATAAAAACTTTCCCTATATGCAGATGACATAATTGTGCAGAAAAAAATTCCCATGAAATCTACAAAACAAAAACCCTTAGAAATATCAAATGAGTTTAAGAAAAACTCAGGATATAAGTCAATACACAATAACTATCATATATCTAAAAACCAGTAATGAAATATAAAAAAATTACAATAGTTCCAACAATTAAACAAAATTGAAGAAAATGATACATTTTACGATAACTCAAAAAAGGGAAACAATTAGGTGTGAATTTAGCAGAAATTAAACAAGATCTGCATGTCGAAAACATCAAAACACTGATTTACGAAATCTCAGAAGATCTAAAGAAATGGAAAGGCATCTAGTATTCATGGATTTTTAGGATCTACATACTAAGATGAAGAATATCCCTAAATTAACCTAGATTTAACACAATCTCCACTAAAACCACACGATTTTTTTGTAGTTATAAAAAAGCTGATTCCATAACATACAAGAAAAATCAAAGGAATTATAATAACTAAACCAATTTTGGAAAAGAAGAATAAATTTGAAGGAATCACACTACTTGAGATAAAAATTGACTTAAAATTACAGTTATCAAGACAGTGTGGTATTGGTAAAGGGGGGACATATATTTTTTTTTTTATTTTTTAAAAGATTTTTTATTATTTATTTGACAGAGAGAAACACATCCTGAGAGGGAACACAAGCAAGGGGAGTGAGAGAGGGAGAAGCAGGCCTCCCACCGAGCAGGGAGCCCGATGTGGGACTCGATCCCGGGTCTCCGGGATCATGACCTGAGCTGAAGGCAGTCGCTTAACCAACTGAGCCACCCAGGTGTCCCAGGAGGACATATATTTTAGTGAAAAGGAGTAGAGTATTTAGAAATATACCAATACAAATATGGTGAGCCGATTTTTTTTACAAAGGTGTAGATTCAATGAAAAAAATAGTATTTTTAACAAATAATGTGTGTATTAAAGCCACAGAGATTCTATCTACTACATACCTATTTGAATAATTAACATTTAGAAAAGTATGAAGAGGCACCTGACTGGCTCTGCTGGGAGAGAATGTGACTCTTGATCTTGGGTTTGTGAGTTTGATTCCCATGTTGGGTGCAGAAATTACTTAAATAAATAAAGACTTAAAAAGAAAGTATGAAGAATACCAAGGACTGGCAAGAGCATGGAGCAATTAGAACTCACATGTTGCTGGTAGGAATGCAAAATGATTCAGCCACTTTGGAAAGCATTTTGGCAGTTCCTTATAAAGTCAAAGATCCAGATACCATAACCATTTTTGAGCAACCCTACTCTTAGGCCTTTCTTTTGAGATACTAAAACTATGTTCACAGAAAAATCTGCATATAAATGTTATAGCCTTTAACTCATCATCTCCAAAAATGGAAATTGCCCAAATGTTTCAATTGGTGAATGGATAAACAATTTGTGATACATCTATACAATGAAATACTATTCAGAAATAAAAACTAATGAACAATTGATACATGTAACAACTTAGATGAATCTCAAAGGTGTTATCCTAAGTAAAATAAGCCTGTTTCAAAAGGTTACTGAGTCTATACTTCTATATATATGACATTTTAGAAAGTAGAAACTAGATTGAAAGAGAACAGGAGTCTTGGCATGGGTTTTTGGGTGAGGAAGAGTGTGTGATAAAAACAGGGTATCATAGAGACTTTGGAAGCTTATGGGATTGTTCTGTACCCTGAATGTGATGTGGTTACATGAATCTATGCATGTGTTAATACTCATAGTACTGTTCATACTAAAAAAGTAATTTACTATATGTAATTTTAAGAAATGACAAATATCTTTATGTAACAAGGTGAAACACTTGCTTTCATATATCGTTAAGTAAAAAAAATCCTGGTGCAAAATAGTTTGTATTATATGCTGTTGTTTGGTAAAAATGTAAAATATATATATATATATATATATATATGTGTGTGTGTGTGTGTATGCTTGCATATGTATAAAATATATTTTATCTTATTTTTTAAAGAATTTATTTTATTTTATTTTTTCAGTGTTCCAAGATTCATTGTTTATTCACCACACCCAGCGCTCTATGCAATACGTGCCCTCCTTAATACCTACCACCAGGGCATAAAATATCTTTTAAAGCATAACTAAGAAACTCACTAGGTGACTAGGAGCCAGGTATAACATGGAACGTTTTTGTTGTATATGATTTTCTGTCAGTTTTGGATAACTGTTTAAAATTATTCCTTATATCTTTATTATAAAATATGACATATACAAAATAATACACGTGGTTTTAATGGGCACTCAGAGTTGAAAACTACTGCTTTATAACTATTGCTTCCATATTTATTATGTTATTTTGTTTTTTGCTTGTCTTCCTCACTAAAATGTAAGTTTTAAAAGTGTGAGAATTTTTCCACTCCTTTGTTTATGCAAGTATCTCTACTGCTTTGATTAGTGTCAACCACACAGTAGTTGACCAACAAATGTTTGTTGAATGAATAAAATAAAGTGATAAGAACAGGATGTGTGGTGGAAGTAGAGAAGAGGAACAGTTGTCTGATTTTGGTTAATGAGTGGAAGGAAGAGTCAGTAAGGCTTAATGAAAGAGTTAAAAGATCAGCTGATCTATGAAAGCTGAATACTAGATAGCAGGGTGTGAAAGCACACATATTCGAGATCTCAGTGCACTTTCCAAATTGTAAGCACTTGTGTGAGACTTTGACTTAGGGTGGGAAAAGCTGAGTGGTGAGAGATGAGGCTGGAGAGAGAGAGACCAAGTTAGAATACCAAGACTTTTGTATACCATGGTAAAGAGTTGGGATTTGGGGAGAAACATGGAGGGTCTGAACTAAGTGATCCTAATGACTGATAAAAATGGATGGATGAAGTCTATAAATATTCATATATCACCCTTTCAGTGAGCTTTTTGTATGGCAATCTTTACTCCCTCACCCATGTATATTGCTACTCTACTTAATTACTTTATTTCTTCTTAGTACTTGTCACGTTCTAGGATGTATTTTCATAAATATTTTATTATCTGCCACAAGAATGTAGTTCCTGTGAGAGCAGAATTTTTGTCCATTTTGGTCATGGTTCTATCCTCAGAGCTTGGTGCATATTAACAGCTTGATAAATATTTGTTGCATGAATTTTTCCAAACTTTGAATGTAGAGGAAGTCAAGGGAAAATTATCAGGTTTCAATGCCTCTGGATTTCTGATAATCCATGGCTAATTTTTCTAGATCAATTCCCAAATTCAATTAATTAATAGCATAAGCCCCTAATTTCTGTATATTCATTGATTACTACAATATGCTCTAAATCAACTTCTCTACCTCCAGATTGCACTAGGACAGCCCATTTTCTATATTCTGGTTTTAAACATTACCATATATTTTCTTGCTTAAAATTTTTCTTTGGCTTTCTGTTTTCCTCATAATTAAGCTCAAACTCCATGACGTGGCTTACAAGGTCCTTCCTTCTCTGGATTGTTCTTACATTCAGCTTAATCACTCATTACTGTTCCTTTCACACTATACTTCAAGTTCACTGCCATTCTTCACTTTCATACGTCCTTTCAATAATCTAGTCAACATTAAACAAGTCGTTTTGAGCACCTTTTAGGAGATAAGGCATATTTCAGGGTTTTTTTAAAGATTTTTTTATTTTTTTATTTTTGACAGCGAGAAACACAGCTAGAGAGGGAACACAAGCAGGGGGAGTGAGAAAGGGAGAAGCAGGCTTCCCGCCGAGCAGGGAGCCCAATGTGGGGCTCGATCCCGGGTCTCCGGGATCATGACCTGAGCCGAAGGCAGTCCTTAACTAACTGAGCCACCCAGGCGCCCCTATTTCAGGTTTTTAATATTCATCAATCAATGTGATGGCAATAGGTCCTAAACTGTCTCCTCTACCTATTTTGTCACATTATAGTGCTATTAGTTGTTTATGTGTTCATTTCACCCAGTGCTTGGATGGCCTTGAAATCCAGGACTGTATCTTATTTTTCTTTATATGGGCAATATCAGGAACATAACCTTACACTGAGTGGTTATTCAGAATCTGCTGGTTGAATGACAAAATATGAGTTAAAACATTGAGATGAACTATAAAAATACCAGCAAAAGTAAGGACTTGGAGCTGGCCTGTGTCATTTTCCTGACCACATTTTGGTAATTTATTCATCGGACAAACATTGATAATCACTTATTTTATGCCAGGCTCTTATGTGTTTAAAATGTCTCCTTTAGCCCCTAAGCTGTGGGGATTCTATTGCAAAGCCCATGGGTGTAGCATTGTATTTCAGAAATGGTGGATTCTCACTAAGTACTTGCAGATTAAGTAAAAATTACCACACAAAAAGAGAACTGGGGTACAGATTTTGGTCCCAGAAGAGCTTTCTGGAGGTAGTGGCAATAAGTAATTCAATACTGAACTTTTAACCACAGCAAGAATTATTCTTATTATGGAAATTTTTGTCAGTTGTCATTGTCTGGGGGGGGGGGTATATACATGTACAAGAATGCTTTCCAGATGAGTTTCCCTTATTTATTTGGAAATTTGAGTATGGTATGTAACTCTTTGGATACCGTTCTGAAACAAACAAAAAAAAATTCAGATTTAAGATTTTTTTTAAATCTTGAAATCAAAGTATGCCACTAATAAAAATGAACTTTTTTTCAACATGGTATGTCAGAAAACAGTAAAGCCACATGACAAACGTAATTGTTGACATCCAAGAGTTAAGGGACTAAGGGTTAGGAAGGTATTTCAAAGGCTAAATCAACAAGGTGAGGTGACAAATTTGGATACGTGGGGTTTGGCTGAAATAATGCAGTTCTTGGAATGACTAGAGCTAGGATTTGTAAAAAGTAACTGATTCCCCCTACTAGCCGGTTTACCTCACTATCCAGCTTCTGATAGGGTGAGACGACCAGAGCTATAAAGTATTGTAAGAGATTGCTAGAGAGGCACAGGAAGTTGCCTGGCAAAGGGGGCGTGGCAGCGGAAGCTAGGCTTCCTCCAAACGAAGGAAAATAGCACTTCCAATCACACCGTCGTTGCGTCGCGGTTTTCTTCAGCAAGGTGAGTGTAAGGAAAGAGGCCAATTTTCACAAGTGAGTCCCCACACACGCCGGGGAAACTCCTCCTTTCTTCAACAGGGGGCGGAAAGAAGTTTTCATCCCCAGAGTACGTTGTGTGAAGGATGTTCCTGACGCTTAGGTTCCGATCGCCTATCTTCTTTCCCCTAGTCTGAAGATGGCAGGCCGTCATCCCCTCCCCTTTCTTGTAGTCTTTTTATCCCGGGTCATTCCTCACCTCTCCTCATTATCCCAGATCCTCTTCCTGATCTTTCTGACCCTGGGTCAGATTCTGACCCACAGATTCTTTTTTACCTCTTAACCTACCACCTTGTTCCCCGCCCCCTTTTAGCCTTAACATTTTTGCATCCCATTTCTCCCACTCTTCCTTTTCCTTCGACTCCAGCACTTTACCTCTCCCTGCCCCACAAGGCTTCTGATGCTTCCTGTTCCTATCCTGCGGAGGCCATTGAATTATATACTTGCCAAAACCACGTGTGACTTTAATTTCATGGTCAATGCTGTTTTTGTTCTTAAAAATATTATTTTTATAATTATTATATATTTTTACTCTAAAAATGATACATCAGAAATTTCACTGATTTTAACCCTCTATTCATGAGTTTTAAAAAAATTGGCACAGAACTCAATCCACACTTTTTAAAGGGGCAAACATAGTGGTTTTTGCCTGTAACCTGGTGTCAGTTCTCGACACTGGAAACTTTCCCATCTCGTTTAGAACTTTTTATGGAATAGAAATGGTTGGCAGATATGATATCCAGTCACAAATTTAATTTTTCATATGAGTTACATTTATTATGCAAATCCTTTCCTGGTCTCTGGTAGCAACATTGAACAGCAAACTGGCCGATTTTCCAGACAAAGTTTTTCTGGGAACTTTGCAAGTATTCTTTATTTGGTGCAGAAATGTATTTTTCTGTCCCATTCATCAGGTTTAATTTGTCTTGTGAGAATGTTAGTTAATCACAGTTTATTATTCTAGTTTTTTACCCAAGAGAGGGGACATCATGATCATTAAACTGATGATGAGGGTCAGGGTTTTTCAGGCTCTAAAGAGGAATTTAATCAAGGATCTCCTTGAATAAGCAACTTATTTCTCTCCTCCTCTAACTACTGTGTTATACTTGCCAAAGTAAGAGGTAATTCTTTTTTTCTGAGCCAGGTATAATTTTCAGTTCTTTTAGAAAAAATGAGGCAGAGATTTTCACAATACTAAAACACTTAGAAACTTTTTTGAAGGGTATTTCTGATGTCTCTGTATTCTCTATTCAAGTCATAATTAGAGAGCGTTTAAATATCACATAACTTCAACCCAGTGTGCAGCCATCATTTATCCATCCAAGAATTTTTTATTGAATAACTTTATGTGTCAGACAGTGTTTAGCACTGAGGATACAACAGTGGAAAATAGTTTATTAAACTGTAGTTGAGAGACAGTAAATGAATATATAATAAATATGAATAGGTTGTGATAGGGAAGGGGATAAACTATTTTAAATAGGGTAGTTAGGAAGGCCTCCCCGTAAGGCAACATTTGAGCAGAACCTAAAGGAAGTGAGGGCACAAACCATGGAGCTATTAGTGGGAAAAATAGGATATATCTATGTTGGTGTCTCTGTATTTATTGTTCACTCTGCTTCCTACACACCCCCTTTGCCTGTGGTCACTTTTCTGCATAGCTTTAATTCAGTACTGCATACTGAAATAACCTAATCTAAGCACATACATTTCCCATATTCTTTTTATCCTAGCTAGCTTCTTGCTATCATAGGTATACTGTCAGTTGCCAGCCCTGCTAGGAAGGCATTTTTTTTTCAGAGTACAGGGAGTCTGGCTTTATTGTCCTCTCCCTAAGGCAGGTTTTTTTGTTTGTGTGTGTGTTTTTTTTATTGTTACTAAAATGTTTTTTCCAAGATTCATTCCCCATTCCCCACACCCAGTGCTCCACGCATTAGGTGTCCCCAGTACCCACCACCAGGCTCTCCCATCCCTCCACCCCCCTCCCTCCAAGTCCCTCAGTTTGTTTCTGTGTCCAAAGTCTCTGTTGTTTCGTTTCCCTCCCTAGATTACCCTAGTTCCCATTTACTTTCCTTCTCCCACTGTCCTCCAGGTTACCCCTCATGCACCGCAAGTAAGTGAAACCATGCGAT
>PITA01026185.1:0-23135 GCA_004023965.1 Spilogale gracilis
CAGATCTTGGGCGTGGGAGGTTGTGGTTCCTCTAAGGGATGAGGAGAGTCCAGATCTTGGGCGTGGGAGGTTGTGGCGGCCTCTAAGGGTTGAGGAGAGTCCAGATCTTGGGCGTGGGAGGTTGTGGTTCCTCTAAGGGATGAGGAGCGTCCCGATCTTGGGCGTGGGCGGTTGTGGTGGCCTCTGAGGGATGTGGAGAGTCCCGATCTTGGGCGTGGGAGGTTGTGGTTCCTCTGAGGGATGTGGAGAGTCCCGATCTTGGGCGTGGGAGGTTGTGGTTCCTCTAAGGGGTGAGGAGGGTCCCGATCTTGGGCGTGGGAGGTTGTGGTTCCTCTAAGGGATGAGGAGGGTCCCGATCTTGGGCGTGGGAGGTTGTGGTTCCTCTGAGGGATGTGGAGAGTCCCGATCTTGGGCGTGGGAGGTTGTGGTTCCTCTAAGGGATGAAGAGGGTCCCGATCTTGGGCGTGGGAGGTTGTGGTTCCTCTGAGGGATGTGGAGAGTCCCGATCTTGGGCGTGGGAGATTGGTGGTGGGTATGGTACAGGATGGTCCAGGCTGTGGGGAGGCGGCTCAGCTCTGGATGAAGAGAAAACAGCTTGTGTTCTCACATGAGGTCAGAGTCCACACGTGAGAGGCCCCGGAAAGGCTCAGCACTCTTCAGTGGTACGGGCCGGGTTCAGGGGTGTGTGGCTGCCCGCAGAGAACCATTTTGTCGGTGAGGCGTGTCACACGCTCCAGTGGAGCTCTCGGCCAGAGCATTGGGAAGGACGGACTCAGGAGCATGGTGGCCTGGCGGCGGCGGTGCTGGGGGGCCTTTTCTGGTGGATCTTATTTTGGTTCCTGCCCGTTTCTCCAAGCCAGGTTTCTAACTCCCTTCGGTCCTGTGAGCAGCCTGCCGTCCTAGTAAGCCGGGGCTGGCTGAGTGTTTCTGTGAGTCGTCAGGCTCTTGAGGCTCCTCTTCTCTGTCCCAGCTCCGGTCCTCAGCTGTTGTAGGACGGAAACAGCCACCCGCGGGGTGTCAGCCGGTGTGCGGGCTGTCAGACCTCATTCACAAGAGCGTGAGGCCGTGTTTCGCAGGCCCAAAGTAAGCCCGTTCTTCTGCCGGAAGCTGCTGGATTGGGGCCTCTCTCTGACCTCAAGGCAGCTGGGCAGACTCGGGCTTTCAGGGCGGGAAGGGAAGGTCAGGGCAAGGCAGAAGGGCGTCTGCCCACGCGGTGGCCACACTGCTCTCGGCCTCCGTTTCCCTCTGCCCCGTGCTCGCGCCTAGGCACAGGTGTGCACGAGACGGGCAGGTGGAGAGGGGGAGCTTAGACTGGCAGCGTGGTAGGGACCGTGTCAGGGGAAAGAGCGGCGTGTATCTAAGGTGAGGAGCCAAAGCAGACGTTTGAAAGGCTGTCTTGTGGAGGGGGGGACGTGGGCTCGTCATTCTGCGGGCTGGTTTGTTCCCTCGTTGCGAGAGGGAGAAGCTTCTCCTGGGGCATCACTCCAGAGTTTGCAGCTGTGCCTTGTCCCCCCCACCGAATTCTTATGTGACACACCCTTTGTCCCTGGTGTTTCAGATCAGTGTTAAAAGGGAGAAGTGTTTTGTTTTCACTGCTGGGGAGCACGAGGGCGCTGCGAGGTGTTATTTGTGGACAGGTGCTCATAAACAGCGACACAAACGTCCTTCATCATTATTGTCAAAGTAAGCCATTTGAGCTCACAGTGTGAGAATTCTTAACAAAAAATTAGTTGACATAGGATTTTTCTTTTTTTCCCCTAGGTTTATTTAGTTTTAGAGAGAGAGCACCCATGTACCCATGTGAGGGCAGGGAGGGACAGAGGGGAGGGAGAGAGAATTTCTAGCACACTTCCCGATAAGCACAGAGCCCAACCCGGGGCTCGATCTCATGACCCTGAGATCATGACCGGAGCCCAAACCAAGAGTCAGATGCTCAACCAACTGAGCCACCCAGGTGCCCCAACGTATGGTTTTTCTTACACAATTAATCTGAAATAATTTGAATAAGGTCTGTGACTTATCATTTGGGATGAGAAAGAATTTGGGTCCAAAAAAACACATCGTAACGAGTTTGTCATAGTTTCTTTATAATGATATGCTGCTTCAGGTTTTAATCAGGACCCCAGCTGACTCTGTATTCCCTGAAATATGATAATACTGTTCTGTCATGTGATGATGACAGAGTGACATAAACCTCCCAGGGAGGGTCCTGAGAGTGTGTGAGTGTCCGCGGGGCCCCCGCGTCAAGAATGGCTGGGAGACCAGATGAGTCAGCCCAGCACGCCTGACACTCTCGTTTCCCCCTAAGCCACGCATGTCACGCATCGTGGAAGGCTCGGCTCTGTCACCGTGTGTGCCGCTTCTCCGCCATCCTCGTTTTCATGAGGTTCGCTGTGCCTGCCCTTCACCACGGCTCTGTCTGGGCTGTGCTCGTGACTGTCGCCATGGGCTTCTCCGAGCCCACTTCATCTCCTGACCAAGTGGATACAGGCCCTCTCAGTAGATGACACTGGAGGCTCTTCATTAGATATTTTCCCAAATCTTTCTTTTAGCTTTGTATCTATGGAAACAAGTTTAGAAATACTTTCTTTTTCTTTTCTCAAAGATTGTATGTATTTATTTGACAGAGAGAAACACAGCCAGAGAGGGAACGCAAGCAGGGGGAGTGAGAGAGGGAGAAGCAGGCTTCCCGCCGAGCAGGGAGCCTGATGTGGGACTCGATCCCCGGGTCTCCGGGATCATGACCTGAGCCGAAAGCAGTCACTTAACCAACTGAGCCACCCAGGCGCCCCTTATTCTTTTTTTTAAAAAAAGATTTTATTTACTTATTAGAGAAAGAGCGCAAGAGCTGGGGGAGGGGCACAGAAGCAGACTCCCCGTTGAGCAGGGAGCCCAAGGCGGCACTCTATCCCAGGACCATGGGACTCCGGGATCGTGACCTGAGCTGAAGGCAGATACATAACTGCTGAGCCACCAGGCGTCCCTATTCTTAAATAAACAATTGCAATTAGGAACTTGAACTTGAGGGAATTACTCAAGATAAGAGTTCAGTTTTCTTTATTTTAGAAAAATGTCCTGGAGCTTGATCTTGGCAGGTCCCAGCTTGCGAGTCCTCATCTGGAGGGGATGTGGAGCCCGCTGCGGAGGTGCAGGTGACTTACGGGGTGGCGGGCTGGCAGGAACGGCCACGTGACAGTGGCCCGGCCTCCAGCAAGTACCTTGTTCACAGGGACAGAAGGAGATGCGTGGCAAGCCATGGTCTTTTCGGGCCCTGCTGAATGCTGATTCCACCTGCAGGGACAGAGCTGACCAGCCAAGGCCTGGCGAGCTGACTGGTGCTTAGGATGGTCCCCAGAGCCCGCCTCACCGACAGGCACCAGCTGGCCCATGATTGTGCGGGTGTCTAGCTGTGTCCCCTGCTAAGAAGGAAGCGTTGACGCAGACGGGCCCTGAGCCTGGGGCCACCCCGTCCCACAGAACGAGGGGAGAGAGGTTTGCGGGCGGGGCCTAGAGGAGAACAGATTGAGGTGTGTCTGCTGCTCGGGCTGCTCTCGGTCGCTCCTGCGCAGCAGACGGCACAGCCAGAGTCCCCTGAGTCATACGCGGCAGTCGTGACGGGCTCTGGTCTCAGACCCCCATGTGCTCCGAGGGCCTAGAGGCTGTCTTCGTCCTCCGGCGGGATGCCCAGGGTCCTGGATTGTGCTTTCTGCACTGCTGCAGGCGGGCTTCCGGTCCCCGTGGATGAAACAGGATGGGTAGCAGCCCTCCTGCTCTGAAAGTCCAGCCTCTGGATGCTTTGAGGGGGACAGCCTGTGCTGCCTTCCCCATTCCCTCCTTGTTCCCTCTCTTTCTCCCTCCCTTCTTCTCTCCCTCATCCCTTTTTTTCCTCTGTCTTTGGAACCAGGATCACAGCTTTAATCTGGGATCTTGGAGGAAGGGAATCTTGTAGCAGAGGTTGCTGAGATGAGGGGTGTCTGAGCCCCTGCTTTCGGGGCTGCTTCCTGCTCCTAGAAGTGCACAGCCCGGAGGCATCCCAGCCTCGGGGTGGAGGTTTTTTAAACTCTTGCTTGCTGTTTAGGTCTTATTTGAAAAGAAGCAGTGTTTAATGTGGAAATGGTTTTCTGTCCCTGCTTGGATATCCTGTGTGAGTAAATGCATTTTTACTTTTGCTCAGATAGAAATGTTCAGGAAAAGTGCAGTGGGGGTCGGGGCTTCACGGTCGTGCGGGTCTGTGCCCACAGCGTGGCGTTGTCGAGAGCTGGGAGAGCAAGGCGGTCCAGGCGCTGCCTCACGCGTGCTGAGTGCGGGGAGCTCGCCCCCCTCACGGACGAGAGGACCGAGCCGGAGGGGTTCCTTGCCAAGGCCGCGCGCCCGCCGTGATGTGGAGCCCGGCGCTGCTCCCGCACTCTGCGTGGCGGCTAAGGCTGCCGCACTATTTCATCGTTCTCACCGGTGGAGAATAAGAAATACAGAAGGTCAGTGTTCTTACAGAGAGGAGCAGAGCTTTACGGTTCATTTCTACTTAAAGTTCCTTTATTTTGGCCAATGTTTTGATGTTTCGCGGTGTATTACGCTAATGTTATTTATTCATTTTTTTCCATTTCCATACACAGTTAACGAAAGAGCTTTTTCAAGCACCTATTTCTGTAAAAAAATGTTTTTAAATAAAGTTCTTTTGTTGTAGTGTAAAGAAAACGAAGATAGCTTTTTAAAAAACATCTCTTCGATCTTACACCTTCCATTTCTTTGCTAATGCAGTTTCCAGAAGAATATGATTTAATGTCACCCCCAGAACCTCAGGTTTTCCTAGCCCTAGTGCCTCACCGAAGGGAGGGGCTGATAACATGGCGTGGCGGACGGTCCCTTTCGGCGAACTCTGCACTGAAACCGCATTGAGAGGAGTTGCCATGTTTGGTCGGGATCAGTGATGAAAAAGCTGTGTAGACGCAGGACCTGGGGCGCACGGGGCTAAGGCACGACCGGGACAGACACACGAGGCGGGAACGTGAGCAGCAGAGCCTGTGAGGGTCAGTGGGGATGTGGGCAGCGAGCCCTGAAGGCCGCTGGGAGCCGTGGGCAGGGGCTCTGTCGCCCCGGGAGGCTTCTTGTGCAGTTAGCGGGGCACGGAGGGAGAGTAAGCCTTCTGTTAGTGAGCTTGGCCGCGTGTGTGTACGCACGTGTGCGTGTGTGCACGTGTGGAAGTAAGCCCTAAGCCCAGTGTGGGGCTCGCGGTCAGGACACCAGGACTCGCGTGCCCCCCCCCCCCCCCCGAGTGGCCAGGCGCCCCGCCGTCTGTTTTTCACGTTGGGCAGCTGTGAGCGCTCGTGGCGGGAAGGTGGCCTCGGCTGTGACATGCCTTCCCAGAGGCAGTTGTGAGGACTGCAGCGTCCTTCCTGAGGCCTGCTGCGTTGCGTTCACGGGGCTCTGGTTGTCGCTGTGCCCACTGGGGTGTGCGTGGGAAATTGAGGACGGACGTTACTCCCGGTGCTTCCCCTGCTTCTGGCCCCGAAGTAGGTGCCCAGGGTCAGCTGCTCGGTGGGTGCCGTGAACGAGGGCGGTCACCGGCGGGCGGGCTTCCAGGGAGACACATGCTTGGTAGTGACAGCAGGGCCTGGGCCCCCGTGTCCGGGTGGCAGCCTTCCTGGACTTGGCCCAGGGCCGGCTGGTGTTCTGGGTCCCGCCGTCGGGTGCCGGCTCACATCTCCGGCTCACAGGCCTCTGCAACATGGGTTTAACGCCTCCTTTAGAACTGCCCTTCACCCTGTAGCCATCAGGGGCGGGAGTGAGGCGACCGTCAGCCCCACCGCAGCTCACCGTGCTCCCCCCTGCACAGGCAGAGACCAGCTGCATCTGCTCCTCTGGCCTCGGGAGGGGCTTCCCTTCTGACCCGGGGATCCCGGGGGTCCCGGGGATCGCGGTGGCGGGTCTGACCCGGGGATCCCGGGGGTCGCGGTGGCGGGTCTGACCCGGGGATCCCGGGGGTCGCGGTGGCGGGTCTGACCCGGGGATCCTGGGGGTCGCAGTGGCCAAGGGAGGACATGCACCCAGCAACCACCCCCTGGACCTCTGCCCACTCCCGGGAGGGCTCCTCCTGCAGCTTAGCACGAGGCCAGGACAGGGCACGGTGCTCCCTGCACACTCGCAGGGTGTTCTGCTCCACGGGAGGTGAGGCTTCAGGGAATGAGGGAGAATCCGTTGATGACCAAATGTAGCCGTTGACTGTTTCCATGTCACTTTTCCAGTCAGAGGAGTAGCCGACCCAAGAGAATGCTATTGGCGAGGTGTGGACTCCTCACATTTGGGGGCTGGGGCCTTGGAGAATTCTTATTCAGCTTCTTCTCCCCATATGTGGAGAAGTGATTCCTCACGCATTAAATCTTCCAGCTTACTCTTGGGGGAGCTGGGGAGTCCTGGCGGCGGAGGAGCCGCACATGAAGGTGAGCGGACCCTGAGCGTTCACCTGTGCGGGAGGCAGGTGGCGCTGAGCCGGCCCTGTGGCTGGCTCCAGGCCTGGGGCGTTACTGGGCAGCGCAGGAGCCAAGCGCCGTCCTTGCCGGCCCGGCACCTGCCAGCTGTGTGCGGGGCTGTGGCTCCAGGGCCTGCCCCCCATGCTCAGCCAGCGGCCTGCACGTGTCGCACCTGGGCAGCCCGAGCGGCCTCACCTGTTCATTGCTCAGTAGCATTCACTCTCCACTGGGCTCAGGCACGACCCTTTGTATGTAAAGCCTGCATGCACGCCCGCACCCTCCTGAAGCTTTTAGGTTGTGGCCGTCGAGAGGTCTGAGCCCGGAACCAGCCCCCAAGGAAGAGAAGTGGTCTGGACTCGTGGGGGACAGCCAGAGACTTTAGCAAGACCATCATCAAAGAGCACCAACGAAACAGGGCGTGTGCCCATGCTGGGTTCCCCAGAGGTGCAGCCGAGGGCCCCCACCCCGGGCCTGTTTGCTGTTGTTTGTTTCCTTTTCTCCAGTGTCTGCTCCGAGCGCGCGCCACATCCTGTCCGGGCCGCTGCTTCTGGTCAGCATCGGCCGGACGGGCCTTGGGACAGAAATGCTTTGCCCGTACCTTTAGTTTCTGCCTGTGGCTGAAGCGCCCTGAGTCCGGGCATCGCCAGCTGCCTGCTCTGCATGGCCTCCCCTCCTGCTGGGATGGGAGCTGCTCCTCGGGGCTCCCGGGAGCTGAGGGAGGGCGTGGGGACCGCGAACAGAGCCCCAGGCAGTGAGAGCCCCGTGGTGCTGCCTTCGTGGATGTTACGTGGTAGAGGAGAAGCAGTGTGAGGGCTCCTGGGGGCTCACAGGCTGTTAAGCATCTGCCTCTTGGTTTCAGCTCAGGTCATGACCTCAGGGTCGTGAGATGGAGCCCTGCTCTGGGCTCAGCGCTCAGTGCAGAGTCTGCTTGGGACTCTCCTTTCCCTTTCCCCCGTCCCTCCAGCCCTGTCCCTCTAGCACTAGTGAAACACTCTTTCAAGGAGATGCAGTGTGCAGGAGCAGGGGCTCTCCTGCCCCCCGAGTGTGCGTGCACAGGCAGTTAACAGGTCACAGTGCAGACTTGCATCTCCTTTCCTTGGGTCTATTCCAGGCCCACAGAGGAGCAGGACTTGTGGCTAGAGGTAAGGAGAAGGAACGAGAGTTGCAGACTTAGCGTCTGCACATAGAGCTCCACCACATAAGTCCTAGTGGGCTCACCTGCCCCGTCTACCCAGGGGACTCTCGTGTGGACACGCATCTGCTCTTCGACCTGGAACAGCGGGGAACAGTGCACAAGGCATGCACTGCGGGGAGAGAAGACCGGGCTTGGAGTCCAGCTGTGGGCATATGATCAACCTCCTTGAGCCCAGGTTTCCTTTTCTGCAAACTGGGAGTAGGCATTGGGCTGAAAGTTGTCAGCTTGCGCTGTTGTTTGTTTTGGGGAGTGCTCAGTGAGAAGAGGGGAATGATGGAGTAAGAGAAGCCGTGCATGGGAGGACTTTGTCACTCGTGATGACTTGCCTTTGGGGAAAGATAACCTACTTGTTACTGACATGCATTTGGGTAGAATACACATGCCAGTTGGGTTTTGTCATCATTTTATTTGGCTACAATACTTAACCATTTTTGGCTTCATAGAATTATTGGCTCTCAATTTTAAGAAAATATCCTGGGAGTACCTGGGCCCTAAGAATCTTCCGCTGGCTTTATAGAATATCAGTCCCTGGTCCTGTTCTTATGGTCCGTCTTGGGGAGAAACTGTTTTATTATTGGTGAGAGAATTCGTTTTACTTCCGTTTTTTTCTTATGTTATTCCATGTCAAGCTCTCTGTTACGCTTGTGTGTGTTGGAATCTGTCTTGGTGCTTCTCAGACACCTGCACATGGGAGGCAGCTGGGACACGAGCAGAGCCTGGAGGGAGATTGGCTCCCCTGGGGTGAGTGGGACGGTGGTCCTGGGGTCGCTGGGCTCGGGCCCTTGATTTTCAGGCCACTCTTCCTCCCGTGGCAGCGTCCCAGCCTGCAGAGGACACCGTGGGGATGGCAGGGCTGTGGTGGCGCAGCTCCCAGACAGCGGGGGGCAGGGATCCTGTGCACGCGGACTGTTTCCACCACAAAACACAGGACCCTTCCTCAGTGTCTCGGCAGCGATGGGAGGCCGAGCTGCTCTGGCTCCTGGTGGGATGCTTGGATCCTGTTTCTGTCTGAGTAGGAAAAGGGAAAGGCTTCGAGATGGCGACACAGCCTTGGTGAGCATTCTGAGAAAACGGAGAGGGAGCAGACTTAGACCTAGAAAGGTCTGGTACGCGCATCTGTGAGTGTCGTGCGAGCATGTGTGTGAGTGGGAGAGGGTGTGTCGGGCTGTGTGCATCGGCCCGTGTGCACGCGGGAAATCCGTGGCTGCGATGAGTCAGGGGTGCCCCCAGCTCCATGGCCGTCCTCCCAGCGGTCGGCCAGGGGAGCCGGGAGAGCACGTTGGGAGCATCGCCTTTGTCTTCTTGGGAAGGCTGGACAGCCCCGTCAGAATGGAGGGATCCCAGTTTGGGCGCTGGGCACCAAGATGGACGGCTTCCTGGACGTGACCGCCCGGCTTTGCGGTGGCATCCGCTCTTGAGTCCCTTCATGAGCTTGGCTGTGGGATCGCGGTGTGAGGGGAGCGACGCTGGAGCTGTGCCCACACGGGGGCGGGGGGGCGGTGGGCGCCGCTGGAGAAGGACGCGAAGGTGAAATGTAAGAGACCTATTGCGGTAGGTGCCCCCAGCCCCGCCCCCAGGCCCTCCCGCCCCACCCCTCCAGGTCCCTCAGTGTGTTTCTGAGTCCAGAGTCTCTCATGTTTCATCTCCCTTCCCGATTTACCCCACTTCCCACTTGCTTTCCTTCTCCTACTGTCCTCTATATTACCCCTTATGCTCCACAAGTAAGTGAGACCATGCGATACTTGACTTTCTCTGCTTGGCTCGTTTCGCTCAGCATAATCTCCTCCAGTCCAGTCCATGTTGCTACAAAAGTTGGGTATTCATCCTTTCTGATGGAGACATAGTATTCCATTGTGTATATGGACCACATCTTCTTTATTCATTCGTCTGTTGATGGGCACCTTGGCTCTTTCCACAGTTTGGCGATTGTGGCCATTGCTGCTATGAACATTGGGGTACATATGGCCCTTCTTTTCACTACATCCATATCTTTGGGGTAAATGCCCAGTAGTGCAATTGCAGGGTCATAGGGTAGCTCTATCTTTAATTTTTTAAGGAATCTCCACACTGTTTTCCAAAGCGGCTGCACTAGCTTGCATTCCCACCAACAGTGTGAGAGGGTTCCCCTTTCTCCATAGCCTTTCCAACACTTGTTGTTTCCTGTCCTATTAATTTTGGCCATTCTGACTGGTGTAAGGTGGTATCTCAGTGTGGTTCTGATTTGAATTTCCCTGATAGCTAGTCATGATGAATATTTTTTTCATGTGTCTGTTAGCCATTTATATGTCTTCCATGGAGGAGGGTCTGTTCATGTCTCCTGCCCATTTTTGGATGTGATCATCTTTTTTTGGGTGTTGAGTTTGAGGAGTTCTTTTTTTTTTTTTTTTTTTTAAAGATTTTATTTATTTGACAGAGCGAAACACAGCCAGAGAGGGAACACAAGCAGGGGGAGTGAGAGAGGGAAAAGCAGGCTTCCCGCTGAGCAGGGAGCCCGATATGGGACTCGATCCCGGGTCTCCGGGATCATGACCTGAGCCGAAGGCAGTCCCTTAACCAAATGAGCCACCCAGGTGCCCCTGAGAAGTTCTTTATAGATCTTAGATACCAGCCCTTTGTCTGTAGTGTCATTTGCAAATATCTTCTCCCATTCCGTGGGCTCTCCTTTTGTTTTGTTAACTGTTTCCTTTGCTGTACAGAAGCTTTTTATTTTGATGAAGTCCCAGAAGTTCATTTTTGCTTTTGTTTCCTTTGCCTTTGGAGACGTGTCTTGAAAGAAATTGCTGTGGCTGATGTCAAGAAGTTACTGCTTATGTTCTCCTCCAGGATTTTGATAGATTCCTGCCTCACGTTGAGGTGTTTCATCTGTTTCAAGTTATCTTTGTAGTGTGAGAGAACGGTTGAGTTTCATTCTTCTATACATAGCTGTCCGATTTTCCCAGCACCATTTATTGAGGAGACTGTCTTTTTCCACTGGATATTTTTTCCTGCTTGCTTAAAGATTATTTGACCATAGAGTTGAGGGTCCATATCTGAGCCCTCTACTCTGTTCCACTGATTTATGTGTCTGTTTTTGTGCCAGTACCATGCTCTCTTGGTGATCACAGCTTTGTAATAAAGCTTGAAATCAGGCAACGTGATGCCCCCAGCTTTGTTTTTCTTTTTCAACATTTCCTTAGCAATTTGGAGTCTTTTCTGGTTCCATACAAATTTTAGGATTGCTTGTTCCAATGCTTTGAAAAATGGTGGAATTTTTGATCGGAATGGCATTGAAAGTATAGATTGCTCTGGGCAGTATAGACATTCTGACAATTTTATTCTTCCGATCCATGAGCATGGAATGCTCTTCCATCTTTTTGTGTCTTCTTCAATTTCTTTCATGAGTGTCCTGTAGTTCCTCGAGTACAGATCCTTGACTTTTTTGGTTAGGTTTATTCCAAGGTGGCTAATGTTTTTTTGTGTTATAGTCAATGGAATCAATTCTCTGATTTCCCTTTCTATATTTTCATTGTTAGTGTATAAGAATGCAGCTGATTCCTGTGCATTGATTTTGTATGCTGCCACGTTACTGAATTGTTGTATGGGTTCTAGTAGTTTGGGGGTGGAGTCTTTTGGGTTTTCCACATAGAGTATCATGTCGTCCGTATGCAGGATTATTAATGTGAGTGAGTCTTGGGCTAAAGATGGGGCTGCCCTTGTCCCTGCATCCATCCTCCCTCTGGGGTTTTCTGTGGGTCCTGCAAATGCAGTGGCACCAACCTGGTCACAGAGAAGGGAGCATGTGGTCCTCTGAGACTCTGGGCCAGTGGGAGGTGCGGCCAGACTGCTCGGGCTCCTCGAGAGCCCGTTGGTAGTTTGCATCTGGTCTTCCCCCAGAGACGGCGCCCCGTGGCCGGAGTGGGGCCTTACCGCTCAGCCAGCCTGGCCCTGACTGCTCGGGGTGCTGAGACTGTGCACGCCCACTACCTTTCTCGGGGTCACTGCTTCTGGACCCGGCTAACTCTGAGTGGTGGCAGGCTGCATCTTGGGTGGTTTGTGGCAGTTTTCCTCGCAGGCCGTTGTGCCTTCTCTACCTCGCCGGGCCCGGCTCAGGTACTGAGGGAGAAGGAGGTGCGAGCGAGTGGCTCCGGGAGCAGAGCTGGGACGCATGGGGGCGGGGACCCCACAGTGGATGGAGTGCGTGGCTCAGTTCGTGCATGAAGGGAGTTGCGAGGATGTGTGTTCCAGCCAGACTAAGACGGGAAATGATATTGATCGTGAGGTGGTGTTTCGGGAAAGCAGACCCTCTGAAGCCCCAGGTGGCCAGCCAGGGAGCGCTCCCTGGGTTTGTGCCCGGGCGTGCCGTCGGGCCTCTCCGGGCTGCCGGGGGCAGTGAAGGCCTCGCTCTCACGGTTGTTGTAAGGGCAGCGGAGACTGCTTACCCCCGCGGGCTCGTGGCAGTGCGGGCCCGGCTCTACCCCTGCGGGTCTGGAGCCTTTGCTTCTGTAGCCTCTGCTCGTCCTCTTTTCTGCCGGCCTCGGTCCATACCTGTTTCAGAGAAAGCTTCCAACTCCGAGGATTTTAGAGCAGTTCCCTGGTGAGCACATTAATAACTGGGGGCTTGGCAGCGACCCCAGGGGTGGGTTCCTCCGTAATGAGTAACCTCGGACCCGCCATGCCCTCTCCTGCCCCCCACAGCCCTTGATCCTCTGCCGGGGCCTGCGCGGGCACACACGGTGGAAGTGGCAAAGGGTCAAAAGATAAATTTATGTGGCTCCTAATCTTGAGACTCTCGTATGCAAGAGAGGAAGATGCGCCCTTAGATGGACAACACAGCACTGGCGAGTCCCACGGTGGGCGCCTGGGCTATACCAGCGTGCCAGTCAGGGCAGGGCAGGCTCCGCGGACGACTCTGAGCCGGGTCTTGGCGGTTGAATAGGAGTTTGTCAGTTGGAAAAACAGGAATATGGGTATTATGCTGAGTCAGGAATGTGCTCTCAGTGTTGCCAGCAAGTCTCATGTGCTCAGAATACATTGGCTTTTGTTGGCTTGTGACCTTCCTCTGGGGCGCATGTGACTATAGCGGCAGGGGGCCCGAGGGGCCCTCATCTGAGTCTTTTTTTTTTTTTAATATTTTGTTTATTTGACAGAGAGAAACACAGCCAGAGAGGGAACACAAGCAGGGGGAGTGAGAGAGGGAGAAGCAGGCTTCCCGCCGAGCAGGGAGCCCGATGTGGGACTCGATCCGGGGTCTCCGGGACCATGACCTGAGCCGAAGGCAGTTGCTTAACCAACTGAGCCCCCCAGGCGCCCCCCTCATCTGAGTCTTGATCTCACCCCCTCCTTCATACCCTCACCTGACTGGAAGGTGGAGATTTCTCTGCACGTCCTTTCTCCACATTGAAGATGTACTTGGTCACAGGACAGAACGTCCGCCGCCTCTGACCGACCGCTACCCCTCTGTGGAGGGCAGCTGTGGCTAGGGTCACAGCCGCTTCACACCCTGGTCTGTCCCTCCCACGGAGGACGAGAGTCTGCTTCCCTCCACCGTCCTTCTGTGCTGCTGGCGGCACCGCGGGCTGTCCGTCCACTTTGGGCCTCATGTCATGGGCATTGGGCACAATGTGTGACAGAAGGACCCCGACGTCCTATTTTAGTGATGATGGTGACGGAGCCTTGTGGGGCTAAGGAGTCGTCTACGGGGATGGCCCACCCCACGCTCCCTCCACTGCTCTGGAAGGTGTCCTTGGGGAGACAGCCCCTCCCTGAAGCTGGAAGGGGTAGGAGGTATCGAGTGTTCTCCTGATGGAGAAGCCCGTCCCTGTACCCTCACTTCCTCAGCCTGACTCAGGCAGGGCTCCAGATTCAGCATCATCTCGAGAAAGCCACATCCGAGGAGCCTCTGTAGGTCTGCAGGTGCAGTGGGCCTGGAACTGCCCTTTGTAGCCCTGAGTCCTTTCTCTTTTGCTTTTTCTCCGCAGGCTGTCTGTTGGCGGAGGGCCTCTGCCGAGCGTCTGAGACCTGTGTCAACGGTGAGTGTGCGGGCCCGTGGGCGGCGGCGCGGGGTGTGCGGTGAGGGACGGGGCTCGCCGCGGGACCCAGTCTGCTGGCTGCGGGCTGTTATCTTCAGGGCTCCGGAGGAGGGCCGCGGAGCGGACCCTTCTCTGGGCGTTAGTGCAAACCGAGGGGACACTTAGCGCCAGGGGGCACGTTGTTTCTGTGCCTGTCTTTGTGTCTGGGTCTTGTCCGCGTCTGCACCCCGGACCGACAGCAGCTCCCTGCGGGACTCGGCGCCCCGACCCCCCCGGGACCCACCACGGCCCTCAGCTCCGTCTTGCTCCTTAGCCGGTGGCCCCTCGTCCTTTGGCCCAGCTACTCCTCACTGGGCAGAGAAGGACACGGTTGGGGTCGGGCTGTGAGCGCGAGGAGCAGGTGTCCTCCGGGTGGCGGGTCGGGAAGGGGTGCCGCTGCTGGGTTCCCGACGGCTGCGCCCCCACAGAGACCCGGGGGCCTGGGTGGAGGCGGCCGTGAAATGCCGAGGGTGGGGTTAGGGTGCCCACATGGGGTGTTCGCTCAGGGCGGCCTCTCTTGAACAAGAGACCCTCCCACAGGGTCCCCAGGCCGCTCTGGGGACACCAGCGCGAAGGCAGAGACCTGCCCGTCTCTGCACGTAGTTTGCGGAGTGGGTCTGGGGGGACGTGACATGGGCCAGCAGGGGGCCTGTGGGTGGAGCCCATTCCCAGAGGCTGGGACCCTGCGGCCCCTCCCCGAGGGAAGGCGCCTTCCCCGGACAGCAGCCGAGCTCCGCTGGCCCTCGCTGGGCCAACCCGGGACACCCTGGAGGGTCGGAGGGTCAGAACCCCGGGGCCGGGCGCGTCCTGCGGAGAGAGCCGTCCTGTGTCCTGGACCTGGGATTTCGGGGCTGGAAACAGCCCGCTGGGGTCCGGATGCGTCCTGCGCCCTGGGGACAAATCACTGGAGCTCTGGAGAGCTCTGCTCTGTGCGCCGTTGCCTTTCTTTCTTTCTTTCTTGGTGGTGGCGGGGGTTTGGGGAAGAATTGTGTGCAGCCGGTGCTAACGGTGCCGGAGGCTGGAGGAAGTCCGTGAGGACCTCGGTGACAGCCGGGTGTGGAGCTCCGAGCCTGTCCCCTGGCCTCCCTGCCAGGCCGCAGGTGACTGTCCTTGTGTAGCTTCTACTGGGAGGCAGCTTTGAAAAAATAATTTTAGTTTTAAAAATATGTCACCTGCCCTCAGTGAAGTTGGATTATAAAGGAAACGGATGTATGTGTGTGTTTTATGAAATCGGAGACGTGAGCGGCACCAGCAGAATAAAAATCATAGATTTGTTCCCTCGCCTTTGTCCTTGACGAAAACCAGGCCTGGAAGTCTTGGCCTTCCAAGGGAGATTTCCTTCCCTGGCCTCAGCTTGCCTCCCTGGCATGGAATCATGCTGACGTTACATACGAGATCATGGCTTTGAGTTCTTTAGAAAAAGAAAGTAATTTAAATGCAAATATAAATATGCAGGCTTTGATTTCTGGAGATAGAAAATATTTGCTATTTTTTCTGTGCAGCTCAGGCCTAGGAAACAACAAAGCAGGCCTCACCCAGTCTCACAAAATCCTTGCCGTGAGTAGCAGATGGAGAGTGACAGGGACAGCGTGCTGCCCGCATCTGCCTCACTCCGTGTCGTCCAGCCGGCCCGCCGGCGGGGCAGGGAGCTGCGGGGCCACGGGGGCGGGCCACGTGTGGAGTCCAGAAGGTTCTGTGGTCAGACGCAGCTTCCTCTCTTTCCCTCACCCTCCCCTTCCTTTTCTTGGGATACAGATAGAAATGTACAAGCCTATTAACCTTATATGTGTTCTCAGTGTGTCCTCAGGACTTTTTAATCACGATTAAAATTAAAATGTTTTCATAGGATAAGTTGCTTTATAAAGAAAGTCAAAAGATAAAATAGTTACCAGGTCACACCTGTCAGGATGGCTGCTGTAAAAAACAAAACCAGAAAATAGCAAGCTTTGGTGACGATGTGGTGAGATCTGACCTTCGTGCCCTGTTGGCGGAGCGTAAGGTCCTCAAAACATTAACCATAAAATTACTACGTGGCCCACGAGCTCCGTCAGCCTTGGGGGGCGGTTTCCAACATCTGTCGCGGCAGGGATGAACCGTGAGGACATCGTGCTCGGGCAAGTTAAATGAGTCACAAAAGGGCAAATGCTTGGGTGCCTGGGGGCTCTGGCCCTTCAGCACCTGACTCCTGGATTCGGCTTTGTCACCATCTCAGGATGGTGGGCTTAAGTCTGGTGTCAGGCTCTGTGCTGGGAGGGGCTGCTTGAGATTCTCTTCCTCTGCTTCTCCCTCCCACACTCTCTCCAGTACATTAAAAAATCTTTTCCTTTTTTTTTTTTTTTTTAAAGATTTTATTTATTTATTTGACAGAGAGATCCCAAGCAGGCAGAGAGGAGGAAGCAGGCTCCCCGTCGAGCAGAGAGCCCGATGCGGGCCTCGATCCCAGGACCCTGAGATCATGACCTGAGCCGAAGGCAGAGGCTTTAACCCCCTGAGCCACCCAGGCGCCCACATTAAAAAATCTTAAAAACGGGCGGGCATATGGTCTGTGAGTCCACGTCTATGAGGCCCCTGCAGCCATCAGACCCATAGAGACAGGAGGGCACCGGCGCTGGGGGAGGGGGTGGAGTTTGTGTTTAATGGGGACAGAGTTTCAGTTGGGGACGATAGAAAGTTCTGGACATGGCGGTGCTCAGTGCTGCAGAATGGCCCACTCAGATGCCCACTTTAAATGCCACATTTGTGCCATTAATGTTATGTCATTAATGCTATGTTATTTAACGGCACAATCAAAAAGAAAGAGGACCAGACTAGGAGAACCATTAGCAACTTGGTGGGCCAGAGGTTCTTACTCTTAATTATGAAGAGCCTTATAAGAAAAAGGCAGGAAATAGGAAATGGGGCAAAGATGTAAAGGGTATTTGCAGAGGAGGAAATGGAAATAGTCCACCTATTATATGAAAATATGTGTGTCATCAATATGACTGAGGGAGATCTAAACATAAAGCACTCTCGGCAGATCGCCTAAAATTAAAAAGATGAATGACACATCGGAGCTGGTGAGAACTCGGGGAGCTGGGCACAGACCCGCTCTGCCGGTAAGCAAGTGAGCCGCTCACAGTCCTTTGGAAAGCGACCGGGCAGCAGCTACTAAAGAACAAATACGCCGTCCTTTCCTTTGTTCCGGGGGCTCACACATGAAGGGGAGGGTGTGCGTAGCTTTCATACCGCCCGGGAAGCCACCGACGGGCCAGGGCTCGGGAGTCGGGGCAGGTCTGTTGTGTGGAAAACAACACAGCTACTTACCAATGAGTTAGACGTCTGCTTCCTGACCAGGAAAAATGTCCCTTCTGGGGTAAGTAGAAAAAGTAAGCTGCAGAGCAGTGGTTAGAAGAGGTCCTCTTTTCTGGGGAAGCCCGTGTAGATGCCCCCCGACTCCACCCCCAGCCGCTGACCAGGAGGGAGAACGTGACAAGCACCGCTTGTATCTTGAAGGGGACCGGCGGCAATTTGGAGAGGGTCCGTATGGGGGGATTAACTTGCATTGGAAGCAGTCTATTAAAGCAGTCTTCTGTTACTTTTATAATAAAACGTGTCTAATAAAGGCACTTCGGAGTCTGCTGAACTGAATTGGGAAGGCAGATCTGACTGAGGCCTGCTGACAGAGGCGCTGACCGGGACTGGCCAGGACACCTGCTGAGCTCTCAGTCCCCACTGGGGTGGCCCCGAGGAGCCTCTAGACCCGTGCTCTGGAGTCACAGGAGATGGAAGTGTCTGAGGGGTGTCAGGCGGGCGGTCAGGTGGATAGCCGCTCCCTGCAAGGGGGTCTGGGCGGGAGCTGGACGAGGACGTGTGCGCAGCATAGCCCCACGGGTCCAGGCATGGGCACTTGAGGGGGCCTTGAGGGCAGGGAATGGGCACTGCGGCTGGGGGAGGGACAGCACCCTGTCCTCCTGGATGGCCTTCCCCTCCAGTAAACAGCATCTGTGAAAGGAGGAGCCTCGGTGGGCCCATTTGTGTGTGGAGTGGGTTGAGGCTGAGTCTGAAGGGAGGGCCAGCTGGGGTCAGGCCTGAGGCCACGTCCCGCTGCCTCCTTCCTGTGCTGGCCCCTCCGGGGTGCTGCCGCTGGCCCTCAGTTAGCACAGGCACTGAGTCCCCGGCAAGGGAGCCCCCATTTCTCTCTCTCCCTCTCCTCTCCTCTCCTTCCTTCTGTGCTTTTCTGTCCAAAGCTTTCTTGAGGAGTGAAGGAAGCCGACCAAGTAAATATTTTTTTTGGAAGTGCTCCGAACAGTTTTTTATTTTCATTTTCATGTTTAGTGATCATAGGCTGGCTCTGTCCACTGCCGGTCTCGATCTACTGGGGCACCGGCGTGCTGCCGAATTCGCATAAACAGAGCTCCTCTGCTTTATTGCTCTGCAAACACACAGTACTCAGAAACTGTATGTACCTTGACAGCTGGGGGATGGTTGTATAGTCAGTTTGAAAAGAGATCAAGTAGTAGCGGTAAAACCTGTGCCATCTGACTTGTGACCACCTAGGGAGCCTGAGGACGCCTGTGGGGTCTGGACAGCCTGAGGCCCCTCTGGCCCCCGGGGTTCTGGACACCCCCCAGGGGGTCTGGGCAGCCTGAGGCCCTGACGAGGGAGGTGCTCTGGCTGCGGAGACCTGACTGCAGCTGCCTGGGGGGGGGGGGGAGCCCTGCTTCACCAGGAGCCTGCTGTTCACGACCCGCCAAGCAAGGCTCATCTCAGGGAACGTAGCAGCAGGTTTCCACAGAATAAATTTTAAAAATCCGCTTTATGGTAACAATTTCACTTCTTGTTTGGGTGGTGATGATCTTGTTTTGACTGTGCTCCTCGGGTCCTGAAGCAGCACGGTGGGCGTTGATGCTCTGGGTCTGTGCTCGTCCCTCTGGGCTTGGGTGCCAGGGGAGGGGTCTTGTCTCGATAAACCACACGTTGGTGATGTTTGTTGAGGCAACCTCTTTATTTTATTTTTATTTCTTCTAAATATTTCATTTATTTATTTGACAGAGAGAAACACAGCCAGAGAGGGAACACAAGCAGGAGGAGTGAGAGAGGGAGAAGCAGGCTTCCCGCCAAGCAGGGAGCCCGATGTGGGACTCGATCCCGGGTCTCTGGGATCATGACCTGAGCCGAAGGCAGTCGCTTAACCGGCTGAGCCACCCAGGCGCCCCGAGGCAACAGCATTTTATCAACAAGATGTAGAGACCAGATCTGTGTGTTTTGACCTTCACCAGTGACATCACTCACTTGGGCAGTTCCTGGAGCCTGAAGCGAGCTTCCGGGAGCCAACGTGAGACTTGCGGGCCAGCCCTCTTATTCAGGGCTGCAGGCGATGTCTCTTGTGAGGACTTTCTCAGCCTTGTGGAAATGATGACTAGGGGCCGTTCATTTTTTCTTGTATCTGATCACTCAACAAGTACTTTTCCACCGAATGCCCGTACCGAGCGTGCTTTGGTAGGGAGTGCAAATGAGACGAATTTGAGACTTCAGGAGCTTAGGAAGAAGTTGAGGATTTGGATGTCCCTCAGTCCTTCCCTTTTGGGCACCGCAGTGTTTTCAGTGATCCATGCTGCGCTGACCCCCTGGGAAGCCGTTGTCTCCTTGACCAACTCCTGAATCTTGGGAGGGAAGTTGTACTGATTTATTGGGCCCACATGCTGGGGCATCGGTACCCTGGGCTGCTTTTTTAAGTGTGCTGGGATTTCCTTCCAGGAATCCTGGTCCTCTGCCGTGTTCTGAATGAGGAGGACAGACTGAGGGAGGGTGGCGTGTCCCGGCCACGGGTTGGGGGAAGCATTGCTCCGTGACGTCCTCTGGGGGTGCCTGGAAGTACAGCCGCTCCCCAAACAGCTCTTGCTTTTGTCACGAGCTGCGCTCTCCCCGCAGAGGATGTGAACTTGCACTTCTCAGCCCCCGTGGGCTCGCGCTGGCCCTGGGCTCCTGCTCTGACAGGCACGGCTTCCAGCGCCTCTCCTGAGGCTCACCCCACACGTGTGTGCCTCTCCTGGACCTCCGTCCTCTTCCTCCTTTCTGGCTTTGTTACTCACCGCCTCTCATGTCTCACCTTTAGTGGAGATGTGCTCAGTAGAAGCTTTGAAAAATGGAAAATAGCAGGGGAACCGAAGGCACAAGCCTCGAGAGTCTCTGTTAATGTTTAGCAGTGTTGCCTTGACTTCTATCCTCCCCCCGTTTTCTGCACCTGCAGTGATGGGTCCTGGGTTCTCAGTTAGCAGTCTGCCACTAGCATTTTCTGATGTTGTTAACAGCTGTTTGCAAACTTCTTTGTAACCTCTGCCTTGGACTTGGACTGCCGCAGGAGAACATGACCTTGAAAAGCACTTCCATCTTTTTTAATATTTAAGCTGTGTTCACTGATTTTCAATATAAGTATCATAGCAGAAAAGAGCTTTGTGCTTGAAGTTTTCTTTAGTATTTTCATGATTTTCCTATAAGAGATTCTTACAAATCAGAGTAGTGGGTCACAGCCTATGGGGCTTCTGAGGTAGACTGATTTGTGGTCTTAACTTGTGTCCCCACGGCGTGCGTGAACGTGAACATCTCACCTCCCAGCCTAAGCATAGGCTTGAAAAAATCTTTGCAGTTTTGCTTTTCTTCTTTATTTATGTACAGAGTAGTTATTATACCTTCGGGATCTATTTTTAGGACATAGCATCTATTTTTGGTTGTTGCCCATTAAGGGTTATGGACTCAGATCCACTGAAAGGGGAATTTGGAACCTGCTTTCCTAGTAGCTAGGTTATGGACATGAGTGCATGAAAACTTTTTCCTATAAACTGTTCTAGATTGATGAAATTGTCTCTTTCTCTTAAGATGCCACTTCTGGAGCACAGAGTTTTTTCTCTAATGGTCAGAATTATTTGAGTTTGCTTCTGGAAGTCGTGCTTCTTGTTTGTTTCCTCCGCAGTCTTGGGGCCCGTTGTGCACAATAACCCGGTCCCTCTGGCCCTTCTTGGCAGGGTCTTCCGTTTCTCTGGTTTACGTTCGTTTGTCGTGTTCCCCTCCAGCTGGTCAGCTTGCCTTGCTCTCCTCCCCAGCCCTCTTGCCCTGCATCTCTGTCTTCTCCTGAACTGAGACCTCCAGCTGTCCTTCCTCCCTCGGAATGAGGTTAGACTCCTGAGGCCAGCATGAGCATTTGAGGTCATTTGCCAGGTGCTCCCAACTCAGGGGTACTTTAAGGTGACATCCCTTCGTCTGGTTAATTTCTCCGTTGTCTCCACACTATACCATTTCCACCCCCTCCTCACCCAACCCCAGTTCTACCCACCTGCCCTTTATTCGTGCTCTGGTCTTGCCTTCCTTTCATCTTTCACCAAAAACACAGTTTGTCCTACTCATGGCACTCAATGAGTGTTTTTCTTTTTTTTCATTTTTGAAGGTTCTATTTATTTATTTGTCAGAGAGAGAGAGAGAGAGCACAAGCTGGGGTAGCAGCAGGCATGGGGGAAGCAGGCTCCCCGCTGAGTAAGGAGCCCAATGCGGGACTCCATCCCAGGACCCCGGGACCATGACACGAGCCAAAGGCAGACAGCCAGTGACTGAGCCCCTCAGGAGTCCCACCAATGAGTATTTTTCAAAGTTCTTGTTTTAACTTCCCTTCTGGATCGAAGGGTTTTGAGGACCTACAAGTACTGCCTTTCTTCTGCTAGTTAGAGTGGGCATGGCGGGGTATTTACGGATTTCCTGACAGCCTGGGTCCTGACGTGGAGACGAGTGGTTTCTGCCACGGACTGGCACACGGCTACGGGGGGAGCCCTCACTCGCACTCCCTGCCTGGTGGGGTAGCTGATGTGGGACGGGCTAGGGGTGACCTGGAGGGGCTTGGAACTGACTGCTTTTCTCAGGAAAGCCTTTCTGTAGCCTGCTGGGGCCCTCCCTACATCCTGTGAGCAGACCGTAAGATGGGTGTGAGCACGCATTCCGACAGTCACAGCTGAGGGACCCACGGGGGGAGTGCCCGAGCGGTGCTGTGACGAGCGTGGCTCCCAGGGCGGCGCGGGAGCCGCTCGTGAAGAGATAGAGATGACTCTCCCGAAGCACTGCGGTCAGCCTGCGGCTCCTGCCCGTCCTCCCCGCGGCCTGCTCCCAAGCTGGCGTCCTTTCGGCCTGCCTGTTGGATTCTGAGGAGTGCAGGTAGAAGGAGAGAGAGTAGGGCTCCCCGTGCAAGCGCATGGTTTTTTCCTGGAGTGTTTTTATTTGATGTGTGACCCAACGCCAACCTTTGTCCCAAGCAGTCTCTGGCCGCAGCTGCGGTCATCCTGACCCCTGTTTTCTGTGGGTTGGGTGCTGCAGGTCTGTGCTGTGTGAGGGCTTGGTGACGGGGGCAGGGCTAACTGTCCTCTCTTGGTGAGGTGCTCTCGGGTGTTGTGTGGGGGGACATGTGGGACCCTTTTCTGCGCCTCATAGACCCAGAGCTGTTAAATCTATTCATATGTTGAGAAAGGTATAAAAAGGACACATTATTGAGACTGCAAAGACTTTTGTTTTATTTTGCGTTGATAGAGAATTTGGCACATTAAAAAATATCAACAAGGCGGATACTTATGTAAGCTGAATGGCTGTTGGAGAGTAGAGAATCAGAACTAGATGTTTTAGCAGCCGTCACACACATACTGTCCATGAAGCGTAAAGCAGAGTTCTCTCTCATACTATGTGGTATGGTTTCCAGAACTTTCTAGTGCCCCCGTTCTCCAGAGCCATGCCTGCCAGGCTACATAAAGCACTCCTGGGGGCTTGAGAAGGATGTCAAGTTGTGAAGTTTGTTTAAAAATAAGACTTGTTAGAAATAATGATGTGTCCTCTATTTGTCATTTTTCTAGCTGACACATACCATTCTATGAATGTTACAGTGCTGATACCACAAGTCTCCTCTGTCAGGAAGGCCTCCTGGTTGACTCAGAGTCTCCTCCTCCTCTCTTCTAGAAGGCAGCATGTGTTCCTGGGTTCTCACCCAGCCCTCGTGAGCTCCTGGGGCCAGGATGTCACCTGACAGAAACCGTCAGCAAAGGCTGGGAGAACGAAGGCAGTCATTACAGATCAAGGAAGGAACAGGAAGGCATAATTTTTCACTGAGTCGTAGTGTATGAGTTCTCACTGCCTGCATTCACATATCTTAAATAGATTTTTAAAATAAAAAGTTTTATTTTCCCACCTATAATCTATAAAATCTGGAAATAGAGAATAAAGAGCACAAAAATATTACCCCAGAGGTAACACCATAGCTCATTCTAATTCTTCCATTTGAGCACATTGTTTTTCTTGTTCTAAAATTTGTATGCGTACCGATCGATCAGCCCCGAGGACGGGACGTTCGATCTGCCCCGAGGACGTGACGCTCGATCTGCCCCGAGGACGTGACGTTCGATCTGCCCCGAGGACGGGACG